>JASVEL010012630.1:0-179799 GCA_032618575.1 Nicotiana noctiflora
AACATCTCTCACCTTAAGTATTTCCATTGCTGAAGAGCACCCCCCGACTCGTACTCTTTTTCCCTTACCCGAGTTTTGTCCCCATTGAGTTTGCTCAGAAAGGTTTTTAACGAGGCGATGAAGGAGATGCTCGGAAATGCTCACGAGGCAAGTTTGACACGCCAGTTACTCTGCAAGCCAGCACAACAGGCATGCTAAAGGGACTGGACTAATAGCCATCTCCAATGTATGAAAAGCTACAACCATCTCCAATATATGAAAGGCTACGACCATCTCCAGTATATGAAAGGCTACGACCATCTCCAATATATGAAAGGATATGGACATCTCCAAAGTATGAAAGACTATGGCCATCTCCAATGTATGAAAGGCTACGGCCATCTCCTGTATGTGAAAGGCTACAACCATCTTTAATATATAAAAGGCTATGGTCATCTCCAATGTATGAAAGGCTATGGCCATCTCCAGTATACGAAAGGGTACAACAATCTCCAATATATGAAAGGCTATGGCCATCTCCAATATATGAAAGACTACGGCCATCTCCAATGTATGAAAGGCTACGACCATCTCCAATGTATGAAAGGATACAACCATCTCCAATATATGAAAGGCTACGACCACCTCCAATATACGAATGGTTATGACTATCTCAGAACGAGCAAATAGCTAAGGCCATTGTCGTAGTAAGTCGACTCAGCTCGATTACAACAAATCAAATTGACACGGTCGAGATCACTGGAATGGTTACGACCATCTCAAAATGTGCAAATGGCTAAGGCCATTGTCGTAGTAAGTTGACTCAGCTCGATTATGACAAATCAACTCGACATAGTCGAGATAACTCGAATGGTTACGACCATCTCAAAATGAGCAAATGGCTAAGGCTATTATCATAGTAAGTCGACTCAGCTCAATTACGATAAATCAACTTGACATGGTCGAGATCACTCAAATGGTTACGACCATCTCAAAATGAGCAAATGGCTAAAGCCATTATCGTAGTAAGTCGACTCAGCTCGATTATGACAAATCAACTCGACATGGTCGAGATCACTCGAATGGTTATGACCATCTCAAAATGAGCAAATGGCTAAGGCCATTGTCGTAGTAAGTTGACTCAGCTCGATTATGACAAATCACCTCGACACGATCGAGATCACTCGAATGGTTACAACTATCTCAAAACGAGTAAATGGCTAAGGTCATTGTTGTAGTAAGTCGACTCATCTCGATTACGACAAATCAACTCGACATGGTCGAGATCACTCAAATGGTTACGACCATCTCAAAATGAGCAAATGGCTAAGGCCATTATTGTAGTAAGTCGACTCAGCTCGATTACGACAAACTCGACACGGTCGAGATCACTCGAATGGTTACGACCATCTCAAAACAAGCAAATGGCTAAGGACATTATCGTAGTAAGTCAACTCAGCTTGATTACGATGAATCAACTCGACAATGGTCGATACTGCGTATATTACTAAGACAAGCGCACAAAACAAAAGAAGCAAAAAATATATATCAAAAGAATAACTTTCATTTCCTCCTAAAAGAAAGTATACATTTACGGAGGGTCCTATTTACACATCTACAAAATTATAACAGCAAAATGAATACACATCCTAGCCACCACCACCTTGTTCGCCGTCGCCAGCTGGCCCACCGTCTTGCCCACCGCCACATTTGGTTCGAAATGCTGCAGAAATCCAGGACCTAGAAGCTAGACGGTTCACGTCTTCAAATGTATAACCTACCTGGTCGAGAGAATCAGAACTATACCGACAAGCTTCCCGGTTAACCCGTAGCAAGCGACGTTGGTCCTCACCCTCTGCCTCAGTGGCCCGGACAGAGACATGTAAATCTCAAATACAGCCAGATTAGCTTCAGCATACACCCACATATCGTGTGCCTCGCTAGACACGTCGTCCTCCAAACCGGTCACTGCAGCTTGCCTGAGACTGTTAACCTCAATCACCCTAGTGTTGAGCTTAGCAGTTAGGGCATCAACTTCGGCACGCAAATTAATGGCATCCACCATTGCCCCACGACCAACGTCCAACTCGTCCTTATTCAACCAAAGAAGGTTTTCCAGCTCCTTATTTCAAGCCAGGGTAGTCATTAAATTTTCATCTACTTAGGGCAACTGAGTCACACGCTCCCGCAATTGAGCTTCCAACTGCTTCAGGCCTGCGCGGAAAACTTGAAACTGCAGGTCCTGGGCATATAAGTCTGCCAACGTCTGGTGCTTGGCCCGACACTCTTTATAGTTTTTTCACCACCTTCCTAAGGGTGGCGGCCTTCTTTTGAGCACGCTGGTCTCTCTTTACTTCCAAAATGAGGGTCTGAAGAAAAAGAAACAAGTCAGCATACACCTAAATTTCGTTCTATGAAATGAAAAGAGCAAGGTATACCTACAAAGCTGCACCGGAAAATCTTCGGGATAAGTCCCTGTCGCTAACGTTCTTTAAAGTTTCACTCTCAGCGGTCGCGCAAAGTAAAGTCATGTTCATTATGACTTGATCACTATCCAACAACAAGTTATACCCGGTTAGGATTGCAATCCGACGGTTAGGTCCAACCGCCGCCATCTACACTCGAGCGTGATCCCCCTACGGCATGTCCTTAATTACGGGGGCCCGCTCAAGACCTGCCCTCCCCTTATCAACAACTGCCTCGGCGGCAACCAACATACCATCCCCTTCGACACTTGCTGGGGTAATACGAGGTACAACCCCCTTCCCCGAGCGAATGGCATCGGCCATTAAGACCTTCCCCGCCTCTAGACGGGGCACGTTCGCCCTCCTGCCCTCTATGGAAATTCCCTTGCCAAGTAACAATCGACTCCTCGACCGCACTGGCAGCTCTTCACCTTCGGAAGCCTCCTCTTCAGGACTAGGAGATGGAGGAGAAGGAGTCGCCTCGCTCGTGGACTCGGCTACTGGCACAGCCTCAGGCTGAGCAACCTCGGGGACATCCTCGCTTGAAGGTTCCTAGGGCACATACTCATTCCAGAATTGATCCTTGCCGCCGAGGGGGCTGAAACATTCTGCCTTCTCTTCCTCCGGGGAATTTTTCGAATTGCCAAAGTAAATAAGTCAAGTGACAAACACTTAAAACAAAATCTCTGAATTAAAAGTCGACACAATACCTAATGGGCCGTATTGGGTGAGGAATGCCGACCATGTACGACACTCCTCCATAAAAGGGAATCACTTTTTCCACCCACGACCTTATATCTGCGACAGGTCGGGGTAGAGAAGCCCTCATTGCAAAAAAATGAGGGGGAAGAAGTTACAAAGACTGAACGGACAAGAATTGCAAGAAATATTAAATGAGGATAAAAGCACTCACGTTCTGGATTCCACATCTCCGAGAATCCCCCTGGGGTCGACGCCAGGTCCCCCGTCCGGACATAGAAAAATTTGAGCTAGAAGCAGCGATTGGGCTTATCATCCGCCCTGAGGACCAGGCCCTTTGTGCCACGACTCTTCAACTACAACATTGATTCCCTCATAAAGCCGGGGCTAAACAAATGCAGTAGGTGATGGAATGAGATGTCGAGTCGTGTAAGTGGTCAATACGCGACACACTTTCCAAGTATACGAAGTAAGCTGAGCCGGACATATGTTATAAAAACGGCAAAGCTCCTCTGCCAGAGGGTAAATTGGGAGTTTGTACCCAATTAGGAATGAGTACTTATAAACAGCACAGAACCCTGGTTGGTGTACATTAACAAAGTCATCCCTGGCCGTCTCCATGACTACTGCATCATCGATTTGGCACGCCTCCTGCAGGACTTACAAATGTGATTGAAGGAACATGGAGCAATCCCATGGGGGAGTTGGGCATCTTGTAGGAAAATCCTTTCGAGCATGAAGCTCTCTGGGAAGAACGTTGTCCACATTGAGGGGGACGATGGGTCTTTGGGTCTTTTTTCTACCATCCGAAGATGGTGGAACTCCAGAAGAGGACTCATCTCTATCTCCCCTATTTTGTTGGCCTCGTCCTGCCACAATAAGTATTTATCTGTGAATGAGGATGTCAAAAACTAAAGAAACTGACTTCAAAGAATACTCAAAAGGTTCAAAATAAAAAATACTGATCTCCCTTAGAGAAGATGAAAAAAGAGAGTGAGAGTCTGAGAAGTTCAAAAGATAACAGAAATTGAACCTTCTCCCTATTTATAGGGCTCAAATATACGGAAATCAAAGAGGCAGGCGTCAAAAAGGGGCGGGAAACCAAAATGTCAAATCACCCCTGATCCATTGCGGGAGCAAGTATAATCATGACGCATACCGACAATAACGTCAGTTCAAAAAGTAGACCACACACAACGGATCGACATTTCCGCCCATTGAAGACGTACACCGTATATGCCTCCAACAAGCGGAGGGGCTAACTGTATAGGGCCAATATGTCTTAACCATACGGGACGAACGCGAATATCCCCACACTTACGAGTTATAAGAGCACGACCCCTCTCATACGCCCCTTACAGCGAGGGCGTAGTTCGGGCATAAGAACGTGAGCAACGTCATTTGTGTTTGGGAGTCCCCATTAAAAGGACGTCGAACACCCCTCAACGATTTATTATTTCAGTAAGGAGGTCTCCTCTCTATATAAAGGGAGGCTTCCCTATTGTAAATGAGCATGTGTTATTATCTAATAATACGACTATCTCACTCTCTCTATTTCTTCTCTCAACTGTGATAAGCAATTACTCTTAAAGTTATTTATATTTAATATCTTGACATTATAATCACGTTGATCTTATACCTAGGTTCACTATATTTGATTACGATTTACCCCTTTCTTATTTTCTGATTGTTTCAAGCTTACAAAGTAACGATTAACATTCGAGCCAAACAATGACTTTTTTAAACAATTCTGCTAATGCAGCACACCAAGAGTATTTGATATAGACTAAGCACAAAAGCATAACATTTTCACCTCAAGATTTGACTCACAAGTGCCATGCATTATTCATAACTCACCTACTTACTCTTACATAAAAGTCACTGACATTACCTTTCCTTCATGAATCAAGTGCCCTCACAACACAAGAGAGTAGTTCCACACAGTAAAATTTAAGAACACTTTGGAACTCAAGATAGAAAGACTTCACTCACTCTCAGAAATAACATTCATATGCCACAAAAGATGCACCATAAGCTTGCCCGTAGTGTACTACTCCACTAATCGAGCTCATTCAATTTAGGATCAATTAGGACTTTATTTGGTTGTAATTTAGGCTATGGGACGGGTAGGGTACATTTGGATATAAGAGTGACTACACCTCCCTAAGCACTTTAATACATATACTTTAACATTCAAACCCCATACTTATGTCAAACCAAACTCCAGCTTCACATCAATTAATATTACCCCATACTTCTTTAAGCACACTTACATCAAGAGCCACCACTTATCAAGGAGTTTTTTTTATTTTTTATTTTTTTTATTTTTTTACAACAATCCAACTATTTTTTTCAATTCAAGTGGCTTTTACTTTTTCAAAACACTGCACCTTTCTCCTTATTTCATTAGTTCCACACAAAAGCCAAACCAACCACCCCACATTTTAACTTTTACAAAGTTTCATAAATAATTCAAGTGCTCATGAGAGGTTACACTGGTTCAAATAGATGGTTAATTCAAACAAATGGGTAAAGGCTCAAAGGGGTTTAATGTGATTGCCAAGAAAATAGGATTACAGGCTCAAAGGGGTTAACTACGATACATAACAATTATGTGAGTAAAATATGTATATATGGCAAAATACCTATATCACTTCCAAGACTAAACAAAACTACTATTTTACTTTGCAATCACACGGGGAAAGGTCTAGGCATCAAATGCAATGCACAGAATAACACAAAACCTTACACACACATGGCACATAACTCACTCAGGATTGGATTCATCAAGACACCCTAGTTAAAGCAGTTAAGCAAATTTAAGATCATATAATTTAAGGTACTTATACAAGAGTCAAAAACTGAGCCTAAGCGTCACAACCAAAGTACTCACTATTCTCAAGGCATAACAAAGTTAAGAGATATTGCTTCATTTCAAAATAAAACACAATGCTCCTATTCCCCTCTCCCCCCCAAATAAACTACACCCGGTTCAAATAAGAACTTTGGAAAAGAATCGCGACACTAAGAAAAATCAAGGGGGAGTTGCTACACTACCTAAGGAAAAAATAAGAACTCTTTTTTGGTATTTTCTCTAGACTAACGTCCCTCAAGAAAATCATCTAAAAAGATCTGTCATCAGTAAAAATCCAATCTTTTAAAAACAAACACAACTAAAGTAGCATGAAAACTCACTAACACAATCTCCCCACCCCACACTTAAAATTGTGTATTGTCCCCAATGCACATCCATACATATAAGAGGGTAAAAAAAACTCCCTGGTAGGCCAAATACCAAAGCACTAGTAGTTCATGGGGTACTCAGACTTCTCCCAGTTTGGTCCTTTGTGCGAGTACCTCATACTTAGTTTCAATCATTTCATTTGTTGGTGCATCCTTCCAAATACATTTGATTTCCATGCTCCTAGAAAATAAAAAATTTGACACTAAAAAAATAATATAATTTAAAAAAATAAAGGAAAGCAATAAAGTTGGGTTGCCTCCCAACAAGCACTTGATTTAACGTTGCGGCACGACGCAAATCACTTTTTGCCTCCACCTCGAGCTTATGAATTGAACCCCCAATTTGGCTTCAAGTATTCAGTTATGCTCTAGGGGTGGTGGAACAAATATAATTGGCCCAAGAAAGCATTGTACTATTTTACGCTTCTTGAATTTTAGATGAGGTATGTAGTCCTATCTTTCTGGCAAGAAAAATTCCAGAATATATGCTCTTTGTCCTCATTCCTTGACTTCTCAATCGGCTCGGATGACTCTATTTGCATATTATTCTGAGCACGTGATTTTTACCCTATAAGTGTATTACTCTCAGAAAACCAAAATAAAATATTTCATTTGTTTTGTGTTGATTTTTGTACTATTTCTCGTATTATTTGCACTTCTTTGTGTGTTTATTCGTCAAATTAATAGAAAATACAAAAAATATGTTGCGTTTACACTTAGGATTTATTAGGAAAAATTAAGTTTTATTTCACAAAAATCACAAAAAATAATACGTTTTACATTTTAGCATTTAAAGGTCTAGCTGTGTGATCTATTTTGATTAATATTTAATAATGTGGTAGAATTTAATTAATTTTTTATAAGTTAATTTGATTTTTTTGTAATGTAAATTGGAATTTTTTGTCTCTTAGATAAATTAGGAATTAAAAGGAATATGAAAGAAATGAAAATAAGGAGTAAAAATTCAGACTAGGCCAGTTTAAAGGAAATACCAAAGCCCAAATCATCTTCCCTACCCGGTCCATTCAAGCCTTGCAATGCAGACGTCCAAACGACGTTGTTTCCACTACATTCATCCTGACCGTTGATCTCACTCGGTCAACGGTCCAGATCTCATCTCTAATCCTCACCCGTTAACTAACCCTACCCAATTTAGCACCGCCTAGGTCCCCACTAAACCAAACGACTTCGTTTTATACTAGGAAGTTAATCATAGCCGTTGGATTCTCATAATCCAATGACTCGAATTAATTATGCAATTTTAATATACCAATTTCCCTACCCCCAAACCCCCGTATCCTTCCTCATTCCCAAACCCCCTCTCTCACTCTTCACTGCACACCCCTTCAGAGACCAAACCTCATGCCGCCACCCTCTGCCCACCGAAAATCGCATGCGGCGGCGAACAGTGGTCAATCAACCCCAAAGTTACACCATAAACTCCTCTCGCACTCCCCATTTCAAATCTCTAATAAACTACCCTGGAATGTCACTCACATTCTTTGAATTTTAAATTGAAATGATGAACCCTAGCCGCTGCCACAAGATCCCCGGTGACGACGCCACCTTCAAATAACCTCAAACATATACCCTTTGACCTTCTGACCTCCCTCATCTCATACCCGTCATTATTTTCTTTCAAATAACACTCAAATCCTTCGAATACCAAATCAAAGATTCGAGCCCTAATTTTAATTCGAAGACCAAATAGCACTGTGAGGATTCGTTTGGGTTGAATTAAAGTTTAGTTGTGTGCTTTCATGGTGAAAATACATGGATTAAACTCTATTTCAATCCAAATCGAAAAAAAGGATGAGAAGCAGTTCATATTTGGTCCGCCATAAGTTCCGGGTATTTGTTTCGATTCTCTTTTCTTTTATTTTTTATCTTTTGGTTCTCGTTTTGACTTCATGCTTCTTCCCCCCTTTTTTTCGTTTCTGTTTGATTCTGTTGAGTGTGCCAAGTCTTTGTGAATCTAGCTCATCGCAGTTTGAAGTTGTTTAGTTTGTTTTAATTCTGTCAAAATGTTGAATTGTTTAAATGAGTCACTTATTGAATCAAACGGCTTGATTATTTAAAATACCATGGATTTGTTATTAGTTTTGTGTCGACCTGCAACACTTGCTGATTAATTTATGAATTAATAAATTCAATTAATCCACTGAACCAAACTGATTGGAATCCATGTGATAGTCAGGCACACATGTTTCAGCCCGCCCATACATGTTTAGTTTAATAAAATAAAAATCTTTTTTAATAATGAAAAAAGAGTATTAGTAGTGGAAATGAAAACCTATTAAATATTTTTTGTTGTAAAATAAAAGCAATACAGTAAAATGTAAATAAGAAGAGATAGAAAGAAGGGAGAAGAGTTTTGTTCTTTTCACTTTGGTGTATTTTTCCATTGCAATTACATGGCCTTTTATAGGCATAAAAAGCAAAGAAGATTGACATAAAATAGAAGATTTAATCTTTCAATTATTCACAACATGGGCATCCAATGTAGTATCCAATGTAGCATCCAATGTTGTAAAAATATTCATAACACTCCCCCTTGGATGTCCATGTAACATAATGTGTCTCACTAAGAACTTACAAAAAAAATATTGGGATGTACATAGTTATTTATAATATACATAGCTTGCTGCCTCATTAAAAAACTTACTAAAGAAAACCCAGTGGGACAAAACCTTGGTTAAGGAAAAGAGTGCAGCATGTACTTACTCCCCCGATGAAAAATCACTTAATGTTTCGAAGACGACGCATTCCAATCTTATATATCAGCTTTTCAAATATTGAGGTTGGTAATGCCTTAGTGAACAGATCAGCCAAATTATCACTTGAATGAACTTGTCGTACATCTATTTCACCACTCTTCTAAAGATCATAAGTGAAAAAGAATTTTGGTGAAATGTGTTTTGTTCGATCTCCTTTGATATATCCTCCTTTCAATTGAGCTATGCATGCAGCATTGTCTTCATACAATATTGTTGGAATATTCTCTTTCGAAGAAAGACCACATGTTTGTTGAATGTGTTGAGTTATAGATCTTAACCAAACGCATTCTCGACTTGCTTCATGAATGGCTATTATCTCTGCATGATTTGAAGAAGTAGCAACCATAGTTTGTTTTGTCGAACGCCATGATATGGTTGTACCTCCACTTGTAAATAAATAGCATGTCTGAGATCGACCTTTGTGTGGATCAGACAAATATCCTGCATCTGCATAACCAATCAATGATGGCTTGGATTCATTTGAATAAAATAAACCCATATCAATGGTCCCTTTGAGGTATCTAAATATATGTTTAATACCATTCCAGTGTCTTTGTGTTGGCGAAGTACTAAATCTTGCCAATAAGCTTACCGAGAAAGCTATATCTGGTCGGGAATTATTAGCAAGATACATTAATGCCCCAATTGCACTAAGATATGGTACTTCGGCACCAAGAAGCTCTTCTTCATTTTCATGAGGTCGGAATGGATCTTTCTTTATATCAAGTGATCTTACAACCATCGGGGTACTCAATGGATGTGCTTTATCCATATAGAATCGCTTTAAAATCTTTTCGGTGTATGTTGATTGATGGACAAATATTCCATCTTTCATATACTCAATTTGTAGACCAAGACAAAATTTTGTCTTTCCAAGATCTTTCATTTCAAATTCTTTCTTCAAACAGTCTACTGTTTTTGGAAGCTCCCCGGGAGTTCCAATGATATTTAAATCATCAACATATACGGCGATTATAACAAATTCAGATCCAGACCTTTTTATAAAGACACAGGGACAAATTGGATCATTTTTGTACCCTTCTTTCAACAAGTATTCACTCAGACGATTGTACCACATACGACCTGATTGTTTCAATCCGTACAAAGATTTCTGAAGCTTTATTGAACAAGTTTCTTGAAAACCTTTATATGCTTCCGGCACTTTAAATCCCTCAGGTACTTTCATAAAAATTTCGCTGTCTAATGATCCAAACAAATAGGCTGTAACAACATCCATTAGATGCATATCAAGTTTTTCTTGCATTGCCATATTTATGAGATACCTGAAGGTGATAGCATCCACTACAGGAGAATATGTCTCCATATAATCAATTCCAGGCCTTTGGGAAAACCCTTGTGCCACAAGTCGTGCTTTATATCTAACGACTTCATTTTTATCATTTCATTTTCGCACAAAAACCCATTTATACCCTACTGGCTTTATGCCTTCGGGCGTTCGAACTATGGGTCTGAAGACTTCACGTTTTCCAAGTGAAGTTAACTCTGCCTGGATAGCGTCTTTCCATTTTGGCCAATCATTTCTCTGTCTACATTCATTGACGGATTTTGGTTCAAGATCCTCATCTTGTTGCATTATTTCAATAGCAACATTATAAGCAAAAATGTTATCGATAACAATATTATTTCGGTTCCATCTTTTCCCGGTTGAGACGTAACTTATTGATATCTCTTCATTTTTATTATTTTCAGTTTCCTGGACCTCCCCCAAGGTCTTATCATTTGTTACATCTTGGGGCTCTTCTTGAGCCACTACCTCTGTGTTATGTTTACTTTGATCACTTGCTCCTTTTCTTCTTCGAGGATTTTTGTCTTTAGAACCGATTGGTCTACCACGTTTCAAGCAAGGCTTAGGCTCATTTGCTTTAATTAATTGTCCTTCCGGGATATCAACTTGAATTGGAGCATTAGCAGCTGGAATATGTGACTTAGTCACCCTTGGTAGGTTAGTGAATGCATCCGGCAATTGATTTGCAATATTTTGCAAATGAATAATCTTTTGAACCTCTTGTTCACATTGATTTGTTCGAGGATCTAAATGAGACAGTGATAATACATTCCAATCTATCTTCATTTTCAGCTGCTTATTTTCTCCCCCTAATGTTGGATATACTGATTCATCAAAATGGCAATCAGAAAATCTTGCCGTAAATAAATCTCCAGTCATTGGCTCTAGATATTTTATAATAGAAGGAGATTCATATCCAACATATATCCCCAACCTTCTTTGGGGACCCATCTTTGTGCGTTGTGGTGGAGCAATTGGAACATATGTCGCACAACCAAAGATCCTAAGATGGGAAATATTTGGCCCCTGACCAAAAGCCAACTGTAGTGGGGAGACTTTATGATAACTTGTGGGCCTTATCCGCACAAGTGCTGCTGCGTGCAAAATAGCATGACCCCATACTGAAATGGGAAGTTTTGTTCTCATAAGCATTGGTCTAGCAATTAATTGGAGGCGTTTGATCAATGATTCTGCTAGACCATTTTGTGTATGAACATGAGCAACCGGATGCTCAATTGTTATCCCAGTTGAAATACAATAATCATTAAAGGCTTGGGATGTAAACTCACCAGCATTGTCAAGACGAATTGTCTTTATTGCATAATCTAGAAATTGTGCTCTTAACTTTATTATTTGAGCCAACAATCTCGCAAATGCCATATTGCGAGTTGATAGTAAACACACATGTGACCATCTTGTAGATGCATCTACCAAAACCATATAATATTTGAATGGTCCACATGGAGGGTGAATGGGCCCACATATATCACCATGTATACGTTCCAGAAATGCGGGGGATTCCATCTTAACTTTAATAGTTGATGGTCTAATAATTAATTTTCCTTGAGAACATGCAACACAAGAGAATTCCTTAAATTGAAGAATCTTTTGATTCTTCATTGCATGTCCATGTGAATTCTCAATTATTTTACGCATCATATTAGAACCGGGATGGCCCAATCGGTCATGCCAAATAATAAAATTATCTTGATTAGTAAACTTCTCATTTACTACGGCATGTGTTTCAATCCTGCTAATACTTGTATAGTACAAGCCGGAGGAAAGAGCAGGTAACATTTCAAGCACATATTTCTTACTGGACATTATTGTAGTAATATAAAGATATTCAATCTTTTCATTATTGGTAGTCTCAATATGATAGCCATTTTGGCAAATATCTTTGAAACTTAATAAGTTTCTTTGAGATTTACTACAATATAGTGCTTCATCAATAGCCAAATTTGTTCCTCCCGGTAGTAATAAATTGGCTCTTCCAGAACCTTCAATTAATCTTGTACTACCGGATATTGTATTAACATCCGCTTCTTTCATTACCAAATAAGAGAAATATCTCTTATCTTTTATAATAGTGTGTGTTGTAGCACTATCCAGAAGACATATATCATCTTTATTAATCTTGAGTCCAATTGAAGACTGGGGAATGTTCATATTCTTCATAAAAAAGGACAAATAATACATTATAAGAAATATGAAAGTCAAGCAAAAAAAAAACATTAAGAAATACATTAGGAATGTAGAAAACTAGCAACACATGATGCATTAGGAAAATACACTCAAGAAAAATAAACTAGTTGCATACATAAAAAATAACAACTTTTATAGCTTCATTCCCCAGTAAGATATTAGTTCTTCATTCAATATCCTCAAAGAAGTCTCCAACTTCCAAATGAGTAATATTTGTTGGGCCTTCAAAATCATCATCTTTATATGCAATATGTGCCTTAGAATCATATTTATTTGAGGGACCTGCTTCATCATCATTATTTTGAAAGGTCAAGTGTGCCTCCACATTATTTTTCCTTTTCTTGAGAGAGGCTTGATAAAGTTTAACAAAATGCTCTGGCGTACGACAAATGCGTGCCCAATGACCTCTCATACCACATCGGTGACACATACTAGCTTTACCTTTTGAATGATTAATTTGAGAACCCTTATCGTTCTCCAATTTATTTCCACCATAATGACGATAATTGTTTTGCCCCCTGCCACGTCCACGTTTACGACCATGTCCACGACCACGGTAATTATTTTGTTTTCTTTCAAACTTATCATATGTTGCTACAGCATTCACTTTCGGAAATGGAGCTGACCCAGTGGGACGGGCTTCATGATTTTTCATTAACAGAGTATTATTCTGCTCAGCCACGAGTAGGCATGTGATTAACTCGGAATATTTCTTAAAACCTTTTTCACGGTATTGCTTGTTGTAGCACCACATTTGAAGCGTGAAAAGTAGAAAATGTTTTTTCCAATAAGTCCTCATCTGTGATAGTGTCTCCACATAATTTTAATAGAGAACTTACTTTAAAGATAGCAGAATTATACTCACTTACGGTTTTAAAGTCTTGCAACCTTAAATGTATCCACTCATACCGAGCTTTTGGTAATACCGTAAGTTTTAGGTGGTCATATCGATCCTTTAAACTAATCCATAATTCAAGTGGATCTTTTACGGTTAAATATTCAGTTTTTAACCCTTCATGTAGATGAGATGAAGAAAAATCATGGCCTTCGCTTTATCCTGATTTGATGCTTCATTTCCTTGTATAATAGTATTTCCAAGACCTTTAGCGTCAAGGTGAATTTCAACATCAAGAACCCATGATAAATAGTTCCTCCCGGTGATGTCAAGTGCAACAAATTCAAGTTTTGATAAGTTCGACATAGTGAAAACTATCATAAAAGATGAATAAGTTAGAGAAATAATTAAATAATTAATGATAACAAAACGATTTAGATAAAAGAAATAAAAATAGAACTATATCATGTTAACAATCTACTATTTTATTTATTTATTTTTTTTTATCATAAAGTAGAAGCTTTTCACTTTATATTATTGATATATATGTGTTAATAGAATTGAACGTGAGTAACATTATTTATGTCCCAATAAATATAAAGCAATTAAACTATAAAATTATTACTTATCAGTTCATTTCTCACTGTTAGAATATTTAAACAAATGGAAATGCAATTATTAGTAATGTGCATGAATTTAATTAGAAATTTAAATATCAAAGTAATGTTGACAACAAATAAGTGAAGTACTAAAATAAATACTCAACTTTGAACATGTTATTAGTTGTAGTGAATATATAATGTATACACAACATACATATGCATACATGATAAACAAAAATGTGAAACAGACGAAAAAAAAGGGAACAACAACATGAATTATGTAAATTATCAAATATTGCAAAGAAAAATTTGGGTTGTAAGAGTTAAACATATGATATGTACTGCGATAAAAAAAATTATTATAATGATACATACCTTAATCAAATATGGCTCAACTTAGCGGGAGTTAAGAATAAAATTAGAGCTTCGTGCTGATAACGTGTTGTAAAATAAAAGCAATGCAATAAAATGTAAATAAGAAGAGATAGAAAGAAGGGAGAAGAGTTTTGTTCTTTCACTTTGGTGTATTTTTCCATTGCAATTATATGGCCTTTTATAGGCATAAAAAGCAAAGAAGATTGACATAAAATAGAAGATTTAATCTTTCAATTATTCACAACATGGGCATCCAATGTAGCATCCAATGTTGTAAAATTATTCATAACACCTTTAGGATTTGGAAAACAAAGATAACATGGGGATAATAATGAAAAGCTTATACAACTGGAAAGTAAAATTTAGAAGCGGTAATAATGAAAGTCTTAGAAGGTGCAAGATGGAAAGAGGAAAATGGGAGAAAGCTGGTCCTTAAATTCAGCTACACACAATTAAAAGGGAGAGGAGATAGGGAGGAAAAGGGGAATTAAGTTGAGGGAAAACAGAAGGAGAGAGTCTGGACAAAAAAACAATCAAAAAGTGAGAAGAGTGTTAGAGTTAAAAGAGACAATGGCATTATTTCCCATTGAAGCTTGAGAACAGTTGCCATTACTACTTGATCAATCTGACCCTTATAGCTCAAAATAGTCGAGGCTTCTGTGGTTCATCATAGGGGTCGAGTGATTTTTAGGTCCAGTTGAACTATCTTTCTGATTGAACCCTAGCCTTTCTAAAAATTTCAAGTGTTATCTAATTGCATTTCGATTGGTATTTGCTTGAAATTAAGCTGTTTGGGTTAATCTATTGGGTATTTGTATAGCTGTTTGGTATTGCTTGGAATTTTAACCGGTTTTCTGAATTGCTGCTGGTTATTTGCTGTGTTGTATTGTTGCTGCTGATCATTCCTTCGACTTCCATTTTCATCATCCAGGTACATGTCCTATAACTTGCAGATTTTGGAGAATGGAATGGAGTGATAATTAGTTTTCTCATTTTTGAATTCACTGTATAAGTGTAATGGATTTCAGTATTCTATTTTAGCCTAGTTAGTTGATTATAGATTGTAAAATGTATTTGGAAATATACTTGGTCTATACGTGATTAGGGTTAAAAGAGTTTGAAACCAAATTGATAGTAGGTCGGTAGGATTTTTGGTTGTTTGGCATGCTGCTGTGATGGAATTTTAATTGGTTTGGGCTTTTGTGGACGTTTGGACCAATTGTGACCCAAGGCTATTTTCCCTTTTGTGGTTTGAACAACAGCCTAGTTCGGGCAGCCTTTTCATAAAGATTGAGTCTATTTATGTGATACCCCAAACTCGAAGATGAATTTTGACCTACCTCCCGTAATAATATATTGAACGTGCAATTAGGACTTTTATTTTATTATTAGAGATAACCAAAATAGCTAAGGTCATGATGCCTCTTTGTTTAAATTAATTTTTGATATTTTATTTTAATGGTTATAATTTGATTATTTGGAATCCCATATATGATATCTTCCATCTATATGAATAACACCTCATTGATCCTTAGATTTGTCAAATGGTCTTTTAGGTTAGCAAATACACGGGGTTATTTTTGTATTTTGTTTCTTCTACTAACTTTACATGGAATTTGGAGTATTTTAGTGTTCTGCCCTCTTATCAATATTTTCAACATGTTTAAGACATTTTGAATGAAAATATCTTCTCATGTGAATATAATTGACGTTTAAATGGTCTATAAATTAGAGGTTGAATTACAGCACTAGCTTTAGTATTCACTTTCAGTGATTGAATCTTTCTTTTAGTATAGTTAAAAATGGAAATCCCGTAGTTATTTTGTTAATTCATTTTAGGTTGTATTTTTTGTGCCTTGTGTTAGTAGGTGATTAAGACAAGATTTCCAGTTTGGGCACTTTCCATTTTTATTAATGCAAATTGTACGCATATGATCATATATGGGAGAAATCACCTGTTTAAGCTTGTTCGGTTTTGATATAGTCTTAAAATGCCTCACCATTTGTGAGCTGCTACGATCGCTCGTTTGTTTAAGTTGAATTGATAGATGTTATTAATCAAATATCATTGATTAGGTGCGATTTATAATCATTGTGATTATAGGTATGGTTTCCGTGATATAGTTACGATGCCTAATTCAAAATCTCGGGATACGTTTCATGTAACACGATTATAATGACTCTGGATAATTTCAGTGAATAAATTAGGATCTCTTTTTAAGATAAATAAAGTAGAGAATCATAGTTGCTTTTAGGTTTGCCTTTTAAAAATAAAAAATGAGACGAGCCTCGCCGCATTACACACACAATTTGCCGGGCCCTCAATTAATTATTATAAAATTTTTGACTCGGAGGGACCGTTTAGCAAATTTCACGGTCTTTCCTAAAGTTAATGTAGACATAGATGCTTTAGGACCGGCTTATAATAATATACTTTCTCAAGTATGGGTGTACATTTATGTGATCCAAATCTAAATCTCAACGAAGTCGAAATGCATTAAAGGCCACAGGCGTACTGGTATGGTGTTGTCCGGAATGCATTTTTACGATGTTGCAATTCTTGTTAAAAATAATAAAGCGGAAAATTAATAAACGCACATAAAAATGGAACAGATATAGAAATCAGATAAAAAAAATACAACAGTTGGGCGATCTAGAACCACGGAAACTTGGGAATGCCTAACACCTTCTCCCAGGTTAACAGTATTCCTTATCCGGATTTATGGTTCGCGATTGTTAAACAGAGTCAAACCTTTTTCTCGATTCGGGATTCAAATCGGTGACTTGGGACACCATAAATCTCCCAAGTGCGACTCTGAATTAAATAAATAAATCTCATTTCGGTTGTCCTTTAATTGGGAAAACTCCCTTTACCACGCCCTTTGCGGGGCGCGGTAGCGCTAAAAAGGAGGTGTGACAATTATCATCCAAGCAAAATGTAGAAAAATATTTGGAGTGAGGAGCACTGCAGTCACACGCATGAACTTCAGGACTTTCAAGATCCTCAACATCAATGATACTAGAGTCAACAACATTTGTATCTTCAATGTCCTTGCTAGACTCACTTCTTCAACATTGACATATTCAAATTCTAGTTGGCTAGGTTGTTGATGTTCTACTTTGACCTCCCCAATTAATACCTCAAATTCCTGCTCTTCTTGGCTACTATCCTCAATATTGGCTTGTTGGGCATTAAAAACTCCAACCATTTGACTCAATTAAACCTCCAACTTGCGAATAGTTGCCTCTTGCCTTTCTATGTGCAATTGTTTCTCATTATTTTACTCCATAAGGCACTTTAGCATATCCTTGATCTCCTTCAGATCTGCATTCCCAGGTTCTTTGTTTCTATTAACTTCACAAGAAAAGGTAGAACCATCATAGTAAGGGGTAGGGGGAAGATAAGAAATATAAGAACAACCATAAAAGTGACCATTTTTACCACCACAGGCATCACACACATTCCATAAACAAGATTAAATTGGTGCACATAACTCGCTCTCAGGAATATTTTAAAAAATTTTCCACAGGTGGTTTCATTCACAATATGTATGATTAATAGTAGAATTATCTACGCTTAAATTACTATAATTCCAAGATGTCATGTTTCTCAAATCAACAGTTATAAAAAAAATAAAAATAAAAAATAAAACAAAATAAAAGTTCAAACTTAAACCCTAGCAATAAATATAGCTATAATTACATCGTTAGTTTCCCGGCAACGGCACCAAAATTTGATCACGCCCAACTCTACTCTTAAAAAAGATAAGTGGTCGCTACAAATATAATTCGGTCTAAAAGTCCGGAGTCGAATTCCACAAAGAACTAAGGCTTAGTTGTATGTATTTAATATCACCAAGAAGACAAGATTGAAAATAAATTAACAGCTGAAAACTAACTATGCTTGAATTCTAAACAATTGGCGATATTTGTAACGACCCGGCCTGTCGTTACGGGCATTTACCACCCCGTCATGTTGCAATTACATGTTTTATGCTTTTATATCGGTGTTGGAGCCTATCGGGTGAGTTAGGAGTGAATTGAATTGAAAATGAAGCAAATAGCATGTTTGAAGGAAGTTTGAATATGGAAAGTCAACCTAGAGTTGACTATCGAGTTAGAGTGCTCGGAATCGGATTATGATGATTCGACTAGTTTCGAGGGATCATTTATGACTTAGGAGAGCAATCGGAATTGAATTTGGAGGGTCCGGTGTAGTTTTAGGCTTGAATTGGCTAAAGTTGAATTTTGGTGAAATCCGAACGGTAGGTGAGATTTTGATCCGGGGGTTGGAATGGAATTCCGACAATTCCAGTAGCTTCATTATGCGATTTTGGATATGTCCGCAAAATTTCAGGTCATTCGGACGTCGTTTGGTTGGGTTTTTGATTGAATGAGCAATTCGGAAATTTTGAAGAAACTTAGGCTTGAATCCGTGTGTAATTGGTGATTTTGATGTTTAGGATGGTGTTTTTATGATTGGAACAAGTTCGTATCGTGTTTTGGAGTATGTTGGTGGTTTTCGTTGGGGTCCCGGGAGCCTCGGGATGAATTCGGGGGTCCAAACGGACCAATTTGTGCCAAAGGCACTGCTGTTTCTACTGCAATAAATGCAGAGAATTTTTGTGCTTCGCGATCGCGAAGCTATGTATGTGATCGCGTAGGGTAAAGCTGGGAAGCTCTGCGATCGCAAGGTTGAGTCTGCGATCGCGTAGTGTATCAGAGTGAGGCTGGGAGATTGCTCTTCGCGATCGCAGGAGTAGTGATGCGATCGCGTGAGGTTGAGTGTTTGTGCATCGCGATCGCGGGCCGGTCGATGCGATCGCGTAAGGTCATGTTCTTGAGCAGTGCGATCGCGACCCCTTTGATGCGATCGCGTAGGGTCGCGATCGCGTAGGGTCGCTAAGTGGGTCACTACGATCGCGTAGAGGAAAAGTTGGCAGCCCAGGATTTGTGCATCGCGATCGCGAGCCCGGTGCTGCGATCGCGTAGAGTTAAACGTTCACGCAGTAAGTTTAATTACAGAACAGAGGGCTTACGGGTTCATATACCCAAAACACCATTTTTGAGCCCTAGAAGGGAAAACGCTGGGAAATCATCGGGAAATCATCGGGTATTCATCGGAGGTAAGTTTCTTGACTCAAAAACATCATTTTATGGTAGAATTAACATCAATCTTCATGAATTTGGGTAGAAATTGTGAAGGATTGTGGCCTAGATATTGAAAACGAAAATTTGGGTTTTGAAAGGCCAATCGAACTCCGATTTTGGTAAATTTTATATGTATGGACTCGTGGCGAGACGAGAATTCTGGAAATATGAGTTTCGAATTTTTTCGAGATGTGGGCCCGGGGCTCGGGTTTTGCAAATTTCATGATTTTTGATATTTTTCGAGTTCTTTCGATTGGGTGATGTTCCATTAGCCTATTTTGATATATTTGTGCTGATTTGTGCTAGTTTTGACGTGCGTGGATGCCGGTTCGAGGAGCTAAGGCATCGCGGGCATGAGCTTTCATCGGTTCGAGGTGGGTAATACTTGTAAATGATGTCCCGAGGGTTAGTAAACCCCGGACTTGCACATCTTAGTGCTGTGTTGAGGTGACTTGCACGCCGGATAACGGGCGTGGGGTAGAGCACCATTGGGGATTGTGACTTGGTCCGTCCCGCGTAATAAATAATAACACCTAATTGTTGAAGTGAATTGGACTAATTATCATGTTTGGGCTTCGTGCCAATTATTTGAGTCCTTCAAGGATTGGTATCACTGTCTTGATAACACTGTGCATATTTTATTCTAAATTTAAGTTTAAAATGGTATTTTTGCTATTCAGCATCTTTATAAGGTTATGAAAAAGTTGAACAAGGTCTTAATAACATTTTTAGCTGTGAGCTAATATGATGTTGTTGCCGTAGGGCTTTCTTGATTATTTGTTAGACTGATTGGGGCCGAGGGCCATATGTTAGGACATGACATTTTATGTGAGCATATGCATACACATGCATGGATCGGACTGCACGCCGCAGTGGTATATGGATCGGGCTGCGCGCCGCAGCAGGTGTGATATTATTATTGTGCTTGGGCTGTAGGAGCCCCTCCGGAGTCTGAACCCCCACAGTGAGCACGTGTACCCAAAAGGATCGGGCTACACGCCGTAGCAGGTCATATGCATTGCATGGCATACAAACATTGGTTTACGTGTACTACGTGGCATAACATTTTAGCACTCATACTTTACTCGGCACATGTGCATTTGTTGCTTTATTGACCGGATCTCCTGGTATAAATTGTTAAAAAGTGCTGAGCCCGAGAGGCTGATTTGAGTGCCGACTTGCACTGCTTGAGATTCTCCCATGTATTGGTATGTTATAATGAAAGAAAGTAGCTAAAAATTGAGATTTCTAAATAATCTACTCACATATGTTGAAAAGGAATAAAATGATAGTGTTTTGAAGTTTTATGATAGTTTTGTATTGTGTAGCAAGAGATAATGCCTTGAGTGGTTTTCTTCCCTTCAGCATTATTTACTTTTATTACCGCTGAGTTGGAAGTACTCACACCCGACTCCCCGCACCTTGTGTGCAGATCCAGGTACATTACAGCAGAGCTGATTCCATTGCGGTTCGGGAGTGCTTTTGGACGGTCGAGGTAGCTGCCAGCGTTCGCAGGACCTGATTCTCCAGTTTGTCTATATTTTTGTTCTGATCATCCCACACTTGTGCACAATTGTATTCACTATTTACACTTGTATATTCCGTAGAGGCTCATGACTCTTGACCCTTCGGTCTATGGGAGTTGGCACGTGTTGGGATTTGGTTCCCTGTTTTTAATATGTATCTATCACCGTTGAATTATTCCGTTATGCTTAAATTGGATAAAGTGAGCTTATGGCTCCGTGATTGTTGTTAATTGGTCAGGCTGGCCTAGCAGTGTGCTGGGCGCCATCACGACCGGATTTGGGGTCGTGACAAGTTGGTATCAGAGCCTAGGTTTACTAGGCCTCATGAGTCTTGAGCCGGTTAGTAGAGTCTTGTGGATCGGTACGGGGACGCCCGTACTTATCCTCGGGAGGCTGCGAACCTTTAGGAAACACTTCACATTTCTTGGAATTCTTATCGTGCGCACTTGATTCAGCTTGAGATATGCTTTTGAAATTCCTTCCGCACGTCTGTGTATGCATCGAGCGCTCAGTAATATAAGTGCCTTATGTGTAGTGGAACGAGTTCAAACTCGGGAAGACTAAAATGATTATGCTATGTGTATCCTGGTGGAAGGTATTGTGCTGAAATGCTAAATTGAGGCGAGATAGGTGGATTGGTTCTCATGTGTAATTGAAAGGTAGTTGATATGTGTTATGATTCGAGCAGGTACAACACAGGTTCAAGTATAAATTGTGATAATATGATTCGTATAGTATTAGGATTTAATGTTGTTGAAATACATTGTGATATCTTGTTGAGTTGTGGATGTATTGTTAGAATGGTTTGGTGATTCTCCGGCAGGTGGATAGGCCAATTTACAAAGGAAACTTTGCCGAAATTTTTGGAAAATTTGGGACTTAGAAAGATTTCCTGTCACCTAAAGAGAGTGGGCTTATTGGTGGTGCATGTATATCTGCAAGAATTGCAGAAGAGCTAAGGTCTCCGATGATTCGAGTCTCTGTCAAGGCTTGTAAATGACTTGAGTTTAATCTCATATTAACATTTCGGCATCACTTGAGTAATAATGATATGAGTGGTAAGTTAGGGAGGTTATTATTGATTAACTGATTGCACTGTCGTGTGCTGTGTTGGCTCTGTCTCTAGGTATGTTTGGGAAATTTTGATAAAGGTTATGGTGCTTCGTAGATGTGAAGAAATACTAGGATGTTTTGAACTGATGTTGGTAATGAATGTTCGGTGTATAGAAAGTTAAGATAGCTAATTGTGTTTGTATGTAATCATGATCTGCATTGTCGGAGTTCTAACAAGGCACGAGTGGTCCTACTCAATAGGACAGTTGAATTACAGCTGAATAAGGGTGAATGATGTCCGAGAATGGTTTTGCAGTGTTCAAGATTTTGCTTGTAACAGTCAGGTGCCTTAAGATTTGTGTATGTGGCTAAAGATGGCGGTTTCGTTAGAGAAGATCAAGGCTTGTGTTATATCATGTGAATGATGGGATTCTAGGTATCCGTATGGGGAAGTAATGATAACAATTTAAAAATCGCGGGAAGTTCATCAAAATAAAGTGTGGTAGGATGTGATCCTTCTGGGAAATATTGAGAGAGTATTCAGTGGCCTATATGTCTTAGACCGTGTGGTCTTATGTACGAGTCTCGTGTGGAATGAGTTGATGTGTTATGGTGCTACAGTAATGGCTAATATTAAATCAAAGATGAATCAGAAAGGAAAATGGGTAAATGGAACAACTTGTTAATAAACCGAAGCGGTATGATAAAGAATACGACTAATTCCTGGTATGTGGTTGAAGTAATGAGTCTTGCGGATATTGTGCAATAAAGCTTTTGAGTGCTGGCAGTCGTGTAACCCGATATGGGTATAATATGTGTATAAGGACTCAATCCTGGCAGTTAAACTTATGCAACGAATGGGAAGAAATAGTTTGTGATGTGTTTTATCATGGTTTGAAAATGAGTATACTCCTGTCGGTATGCGAAGCGTGGAATGTGTAATGAGTTTTCTTCCATATGGGATCACGAAAGTCCTTGACTAGTGGAGTGCGCCGATGTTGAGGCAGAGGAAAGGGATATGAATTTCCATGTTGTCTTAGTGTAATATGGTATACACGATGTGTTATGGATAAGTTCATAATATATGGGAAGTCAATAAAATTATTGAGCAGCGCGGACAGCTGCAGGTGAATTAAGAATCGATCTTTCTGATAATTTAAGAAAATGGTACTGCTATTCTATTAACTTGGCAGGGAATATGATCCAAAAAGGACAAGGCAATGTAAACTGATGATATCCAGTGGTATGGTGGTATTCTCTTGTTGGATCGACTATAATAACTGAGTCGTTGATGGCATAGTGAAATTTCTGAATGGCTCTCGTGGTATGAATGGACGCTTGATGTGCGTTATGTATTTGTATGGTGATGTACGGAATCAAGCATGGTGATTCATGTGTTATATGTGTGTTGGAGACTAGAAGTTCTTGTAACCCGCCTACGCAGTGGTTGTATATCATGTGTATCGACACCGTTTGTGATTATTGGAGATCGGAAGTCCTAGAGGCTCTCTCTTAACTTGATAAGACGAATTCGAATTATGATACTTGATTGCTGACTGGTTGTCATGGGTCAAATTGTCTAGACTAATGTGATATGGACTATGTCAGAAAATGGCACAAATTGCGTAGCAGAGAGCATCAGAGTATGCTCCAACAGAGCAGTTGTACCCAGGACCAGCGAACGGCTGGTAGGCATTACTTTGTCAGTTGGACCTTAGCGGCGGATGTCAGTGTAGAGGTATCTACCATTGGTTCAGTTCCAGTATTGAGAAACGTTGTCAGATGCGTTTCATGTGGCCGAGCTTGAGGCTATATATATATATGTTTGCTATAATGAGAAAATTCGACTCGATATGCATTTTCTTTTGCGAGATTTATGCGTGGATCGGGTGGCACGCCGCCACAGGTATGGTATCTGGATCGGGTGGCACGCCGCCACGGGTATGTCATTGGAACGGGTTGCACGCCGCAACAGAATATTGTGAAAATATAGTTAATTATATGCTACCTGGTATACAATACTTCTTCACTTCTGAGGAAAGTCCGTTTTGAGTATCGCTTGGTGAATGGCACATCGGTTGTGTCCTTTGAGGATTTGATAGCATACGCTAATTGTTTCACCGTGGGTGAGGTTGATTGCGTGGGTTCAAGACCTAGATCTGTGCGTGGCTAACCGTTTTGAGCTTGGTAGCTTGAGGTGCTTCGTGAGTAATAGTGTTTGGATAGAATCACGAATCGTGGTAAGGCCACGTGATGTTATGACCTCTCGAAGAGGATTCAGGTACTCTATTTCTATAATGCGAGACGCGATCTCAATTCTATGTTATGATGGCTCAGAGGAATTGAATTGCAGCTCTTTTGCTGGAGACAGTTATCATGATTTGAGCTGTCATGATTCGAGTGTGTTCAGACGTTTCTATTGGAGCCTATATCGTGCTCGTTGTGGCTTAGGCCGGTGTTGAGGTGTCTTATCACCAGTGCGGTGTGTTATAATCGAAATGACCGTCGGAGTCATTAATGAATACGAGCATATTGGATCTTAGCTTGTTAGAAAGGTAAAAATCGAGGCTTGACTCCGAAATCTGTTGTGGTATCAGTTAAAAGTGAAATAGATTCATGAATGGTTGACCTGAGAGATGGGTTCGATATATCGCGTGTTCGGTTGCCGTGGGCACGATATGAAGGTGTTGGAACAAGACTCTATCTAATGAAAAAGGGTTTTTCAGTTGGTATTTGGTTATCATGGGAAATTGTGTGATTAGAGACTATTGTCTCGAGTGATTGGGTTGTTTCATACATCATATGATCTCACCCGGAGTAGTGAATATGGGTTATTGCAGTGGATTCGAGTGTATCCTGAGTATAGGCATGGGATTAGCATTTGGCATATGATTTCGGAAAGTGCAATGTGATTTATGGTTCAGATGATCTGTGAAATTTTGACTATATGGTGTTTTCGGACTTATGTGAGATAGGGTGACGTATGATCGCCCGAGTATATGCTTGGTAAGGTCATTCGGCTATTGAGTTGTTTCTAGTACAACTCTGAGTCCGCTCGAGGACGAGCGTTTGTTTAAGTTGGGGTGAATGTAACAACCCGGCCCGTCGTTACGGGAATTTACCACCCCGTCATGTTGCAATTACATGTTTTATGCTTTTATATCAATGTTAGAGCCTATCGGGTGAGTTAGGAGTGAATTGAATTGAAAATGAAGCAAATAGCATGTTTGAAGGAAGTTTGAATATGGAAAGTCAACCTAGAGTTGACTATCGAGTTAGAGTGCTCGGAATCAGATTCTGATGATTTGACTAGTTTCGGGGGATCATTTATGACTTAGGAGAGCAATCGGAATTGAATTTGGAGGTCCGGTGTAGTTTTAGGCTTGAATTGGCTAAGGTTGAATTTTGGCGAAAACCGAACGGTAGGTGAGATTTTGATCCGGGGGTCGGAATGGAATTCTGACAGTTGCAGTAGCTCCGTTAGGTGATTTTGGATGTGCCTGCAAAATTTCAGGTCATTCGACGTCGTTTGGTCGGGTTTTTGATGGAATGTGCAATTCGGAAGTTTTGAAGAAACTTAGGCTTGAATCCGTGTGTAATTGGTGATTTTGATGTTTAGGGTCGGGTTTTGATTGAATGAGCAATTCAGAAATTTTGAAGAAACTTAGGCTTGAATTCGTGTGTAATTGGTGATTTTGATGTTTAGGATGGTGTTTTAGGCTTGAATTTTTGTGCTTCGCGATCGCGAAGCTATGTATACGATCGCGTAAGAGGAGGATGTTGAGCTCTACGATCGCGAGGGTGAGCCTGCGATCGCAAGGTTGAGTTTGCGATCGCGTAGTGTATCGGAGTGAGGCCGGAAGATTGTTCTTCGCGATCGCGGGAAGAGTGATGCGATCGCGTGAGGTTGAGTGTTTGTGCATCGCGATCGCGGGTCGGTCGATGCGATCGCGTAAGGTCGTGTTCTTGAGCAGTGCGATCGCGACCCCTTTGATGCGATTGCGTAGGGTCGCTGAGTTGAGCACTGCGATCGCATCCAGGCTCACGCGATCGCGTAGAGGAAAAGTTGGCAGCCCAGGATTTGTGCATCGCGATCGCGAGCCCAGTGCTGCGATCGTGTAGAGTTAAATGTTCAGGCAGTAAGTTTAATTGCAGAACATAGGGCTTACGGGTTCATATACCCAAAACACCATTTTTGAGCCCTAGAGAGAAGAAATCACGGGAAAATGCTGGGAAATCATCGGGTATTCATCGGAGGTAAGTTTCTTGACTCAAAAACATCATTTTATGGTAGGATTAACATCAATCTTCATGAATTTGGGTAGAAATTGTGAAGGATTGTGGCCTAGATATTGAAAACGAAAATTTGGGTTTTGAAAGGCCAATCGAACTCGATTTTGGTAAATTTTATATGTATGGATTCGTGGCGAGACGAGGGTTCTGGAAATATGAGTTTCGAAATTTTTCGAGATGTGGGCCCGGGGCTCAGGTTTTGCCAATTTCGTGATTTTTGATATTTTTCGAGTTCTTTCGATTGGGTTATGTTCCATTAGCCTATTTTGATATATTTGTGCTGATTTGTGCTAGTTTTGACGTGCGTGGATGCCGGTTCGAGGAGCTAAGGCATCGTGGGCATGAGCTTTCGTCGGTTCGAGGTGGGTAATACTTGTAAATGATGTCCTGAGGGTTAGTAAACCCCGGACTTGCACATCTTAGTGCTGTGTTGAGGTGACTTGCATGCCGAATAACGGGCGTGGGGTAGAGCACCACTGGGGATCGTGACTTGGTCCGTCCCGCGTAATAAATAATAACACCTAATTGTTAAAATGAATTGGACTAATTATCACGCTTGGGCTTCGTGCCAATTATTTGAATCCTTCAAGGATTGGTATCACTGTCTTGATAACCCTGTGCATATTTTATCTAAAGTTAGGGTTTTAAAGTGTATTTTGCTATTCAGCATTCTTGTAAGGTTATGAAAAACTTGAACAAGGTCTTAATAACATTTTTGCTGCGAACTAATATTATTGTTGCCCGTAGGGCTTTTCTTGATTATTTGTTAGACTGATTGGGGCTGAGGGCTATATGTTAGGGCATGACATTCATATGAGCATATGCATACACATGCATGGATCGGACTGCACGCCGCAGTGGTATATGGATCGGGCTGCGCGCCGCAGCAGGTGTGATATTATTATTGTGCTTGGGCTGTAGGAGCCCCTCCGGAGTCTGAACCCCCACAGTGAGCACGGGTACCCAAAAGGATCGGGCTACACGCCGTAGCGGTCAGAAGCGAGTAAGTATTGTATACCAGGTAGCATAACTGACTATATTTTCACAATATTCTGTTGCGGCTCGGGAGTGCTTTTGGACAGTCGAGGTAGCTGCCAGCGTTCGCAGGACCTGATTCTCCAGTTTGTCTATATTTTGTTCTGATCATCCCACACTTGTGCACAGTTATATTCACTATTTACACTTGTATATTACGTAGAGGCTCATGACTCTTGACCCTTCGGTCTATGGGAGTTGGCACGTGTTGGGACTTGGTTCCCCGTTTTTAATATATCTATCACTGTTGAATTATTCCGTTATGCTTAAATTGGATAAAGTGAGCTTATGGCTCCGTGATTGTTGTTAATTGGTCGGTCTGGCCTAGCAGTGTGCTGGGCGCCATCACGACCGGATTTGGGGTTTTGAATAAAGGTCTATGGTAATGGTTTCCCCCGTTTTTTATTTCTTTAGTTTTATGTTTCTTATAGCTTTGACTTAGTTGCCTCTATCAATCGTGAACTCTCCAGCTATCATAAATCTTTCTCAAGAAATTATAATAATTTACTAAATGCACTCTCTCAAGCTACGCTAGCTAGATTCACATTACAGTTCACTTAGATTGCACCCGAAGTATCGTTATCTCTAATCCAACCTCTAAACCCTCGGTTATGACTCTCGTCTATACTCCAGGAGTGATGTTGTTCAAACAACTACCTAATATGCACTCTTTCTCAAGCAGATACATAATAAATAGGAATGGCTAATTGAGGATCCTTTCAATTAACCAAAATCAAAACGTAGTTGAACAAATAGAGATTAACAACCAACTCAAAACTATATTAATATAACAACCAATGCATCCCAAACGGGTTCAATAAAACCTTAGATAAAAAATTAGATATTCATAATAGTATGTAAAACTAAAATATCAAAAGTCATAACCAACAATGAAAAATAAGAAGAGGAAGGAAAAACTTATCGAAGAATTTCCCGCCTTGCTCTCAATGTGTGCTCTGCCTCCTTAGATAAAACATTGCTCTAAAAACCGTTTCCTATGTATATATACCAAGTAGGGTTGGTTCCAAACAATTATACCTTCTTCAATGTAAAAAATGACACTTTTATCAGGTGAAACGCGCGAGCTCGCATGTAACTTCGCTCACCATTCTGCCTCAGCCCTTAACGCGCAGAACTTCGCGTGCGTATTCACGCATTTTTCATCATGTTCCGTTACAAATTTGGAAAAATGCAAAACTTGAAAGTTGTAGTCCTTTGAGTTCGATTTCCAACCATATATTATGGAGCCAAAATGGAGTTCTGATAAAAAAGTTATATTTATTTTACTAGATAGTGTGCAATCTGCCTACTAGATTCTTCGTTCGCTCTAACTATCATCCGTTGACCCCCAAACACGATCCCGACTTAATTCCTTGAACTTTTACTCAAACTTTAAAGCTCTAAATTACTTTAATTTATTCTATAACATCTATATAGCTCGGAATCACACCTACAAGGCATAAACACACAATTAGTGCAAAATACTAGCGATTAAAGCTCAAACTCAATTAAAGTGCAGTAAACTCGAGTGTAATAAGCGACTAAACTACGTAATAATAGCCTTTCATCATCCCACTTTAAAATCTAATTAGTAATAATATTAATTGTCATTTATGACATTTTCGTTTTATCAATTAAAGTATTAGTAGTATTAGTGAAGTTTTATTATCGTTAGTGCTTATTTGTGAAAGAAGACACTTCCCTCTAATTGGCTCGTAAACCTTTTAATTTACAAATATAAAATCAAACGTATACACAATAAAGAAAAATAATATAATTTATTTAATTATACTAATTTCAAATTAGTAATTTAAAAGTTATGGGACAATCACAAGTAGAACATCAACTAGAAGTTCAGACATGTTTGATCAAAAAGTGTTAAATTGTTTTGTTAAAATAATTAAAGAAATGATAATAATTAAATTCTAGCTAAATATAATAAGTTCTAGATCCAAGATTAAAGAGTAGTAATAACCTGAAAATCGCAGTTAAAGCTATTAAAATCCAAAAAGGCAATTAGTAATATTCTTGTGAATAAAAGAGGGAGTGAAGACAAGCAATAAATATGATGAATGACAATAACTATCAGTAAAGAGAATAATTCACCCAAATGTATAACGAGGTGGATGATTCACCCTCTCACAATGATGTAAGATAATCAAACGTGGGAACATCAAATACTTTATCGTATATGACGTGGGAAAGCTTGGAACAACACATCAAATCGAATCTTTTATAAAGATAATGTTCGTTGTTCTGTGGGAGACCACTTTTCTAGAGAGAGCTTATCAAGATAAAAAATTAGATGCCCATTCTTTCTCTCTCTATTCCTACTTATATGGGGTATTCCCCTTACCTACTGAAAGTCAGACAATATTCCTCCGAATATTCGCTAGAAATATCTTATTGCTAAACTAGCCGTTTTTGCTGATCTGAGTGCTCGACGTCGACATTCGCTGCTCGACTCGCTAGTGTTGCTTAAGCATGACATCGGCCTAATTGATTCTTGATTTCCTTATTTCAGGTGAGGTCCCTTTGATTAGGTTTTGACCCATACAGTTAGTCCATCCGCCCATCAGAGTTGTTTTTGGACGAGCTCGGTAGGCGGACTTCGTCAATTGTAATTTTGAAAAATCTGAGCACGTTGGAGGATGAGTGACCCTTTTTATGGTGAGGAGATGATGTGGCATGGCACTTCAAGAGCCCCATATGACTGTTACACCAGTTTGAAATGACATCATTTCATCATACGTTATTATGGCGAATGTTCCCAATACGTTACATCATTTCCTGTGCCTCTTCTGTTTCAAATTACTGAGGCGGCGTTTGAGCTTTCTCGATTGGGGTGGCCATTTCTTAAAAATAAGTATGGGTATTTATCATTTGAAATTTTGCATTTCTAGGCCTTCGAAATCCAAGTTTTTTCCTTCTTGAAGTTTCCTGCGTCTGTGTTTTCTTTCTCCCTTCAGCATTTTCTGCCATTGTCATCTCCTTCATCTTTGCATTTCCTTTTCGCATACAATCAAGAAAATGGCTAGTGCTTCCTCTGATCCTGTAAATTGGCTGTGGACATACCTCCTCATGAAAAAGTAGGAGCCATGGTAGAAGGCGAGAACTTCCCTACCGTGGATGAGATAATTCCACGTTCGGGGAAGGCCAGGTCATACTTCAAAAACACCCGTCATTTCTGAGATGGATGCAGCAGTGATTGCTCCATTTAGGACTAACTGTCGAATCCCGGCCCACGTTGAAATCAACCCGGTTAGTAGTGATGTAGTACAAATACATTGCCCAGGGTACCGTGTATTTTATGCGTACCCGTTTGTTGTTGGATACACAGTTCCTCTTCCTTCCTTAACGGAGGAGTTTTGCTGTTTTTACAATGTGTACTCGGCTATGCTCTCTTCGTACATATACAAGTTTTTCCTTATGATTATTAAGTACGCGTTGCTGGCCAATCATGGTATTTCTCTTCGCCATCTGCTTTACCTCTTCGCCCCAAGTTTTCATAGGGTCACGATGATTCATATGCGCTACCGCGAGACCCTTTGTGGCTGGTGAAGATGGACGATAAAACTACTCGTCGTTTTTGGGAAAATTTCTTTTACGTGAAGACAGAGCATGTGGTATCAAACCCCAACGGATTTCCCGAGGAGTGGAACTTTGTTCATAAGTGTTTACCTCCCAAATGGCTTCATTTTTTATTTTGGGCGATCTGATCATTCTCCTTCTCTTTTTGTAGCCGAGCGGGATCCTCCTTCACAAGTCGCTAACATTCGCGATTGGGTGAGTCAGATTTTGCTTCATACTGTAGGGATTCGCGAGTGGTCATAATCTATTGAGCGATTTGGCGTAGACCTGCGGCCAGTGAGCTGCCTTTGACTTTGAACCTTTATATCGTCCTTTCTATCATGTCTCATATTTATCTTATTTGTTTGTAGGTCGGACGGCATCAGGGAGGGCGAGCCATACTATGCCTGCTTTTTGCTAGTTGGATATTTCGGCCGGGCCCGTACTCACTATGGTTGCAAGTGAACCTGCTCAAGCCACAACTATTCCTCAAACCCCTGCTTCGCACGGTCCTAGTCGCCAATTTGTTGCCACACTAGCTGAGATTCCGGCTTCTACATTGTTTCAGTTGGTCGATGAGTCAGACCATGGCAAAAATGGAGAGGCTTCGCTAAAAAGGCAAAGGATAGAGATTGATAAGAGAGTGGTCGAAGAGGAGCTAGCAAGGAGTGCGCCTGAGTTGATTACAACCAAGCTGAGGGGCGATATGGCCTTGTATGTATAGAATGTGACTCCGTGGAAGAAGGAGGCAACCAGAAGTGGTTGCGATCACTCATCGGAGTGGTCCATCAATGTTAGGGCAGGCCAACGTTCCATCTACGACTGAGGAGAGGGCGAAGAGAGTGATCGCAGATGATTACAACTCTGGCTCTGATGTCGATCCCGATGGGGCAAGAATATTCGACGAAGGACTTATACGTGTAAAGGTGAGAATAGATGGATTGTTGTGCCCCCTTTTTCTCACTAAATCGGGTTTATGACAACTGGGGCGACAACTAATTCCTATTGGGAATTGGGTTTGATTTGAAGAGTCACCACCTAATGATTAAGATGTATTAAGACACCACTAGAGTTTTAACTCTAAGTTTGTTTGAATAACCAGAGATTTGGTAAGGGCTTGAAACTATCCCAAGGGGAAGGTGTTAGGCACCCCTCAGAATCCACTAGTGTGATTCTTGGCCAGACTATTATTGTGAATCTAGATGCAAATAACACGTAGATGAATAAAACTTCAACTAAGAGGGGAATTTTACATAAGGGTTTACAAACAAATAAATTTGGAAAGAACTAAAAGAAAGCTGATTTTTTATTAAAAGAAAGAGTTTGAAATTCTTAAAAAGAGACAAGAAAGAAGGAAAATGGGTCCTAGGTTTATTAACAATATGGATCACCCCACACCATGCCCGGTAATCACTCCTCCATGAGGGGCTACGCGTGGCAATTATATCCATATCTCCCCTTCCTACCCCGTTAAGGTATTAAAGCGCGTAATGGTCTCGTTTACTTATTGCCCGTCCCAACCCTGTCAATCCCAGAGGCATTTAGGAATACTAATCCTAAAGGGGAGAGATATTATGCTTATTTGTGATTTTAAAGGTAAAAATTCTAAGACGGTATAGAAAGGCATGTATAGAAAATTGAGGGAAAGCACATAACAAATAAAAAGGCTCAGATATACATCTTTTACACAAAAAAACATAATTTAGCATAACTTACACATAGTAGTTAAGGTCTAATTAAGTACTAAGCATGCGAAAACTTAAAGGTTGAAGCGGACTAATTTATTATATAATTCAGATAAGAAGCCCAAATCAGGCATGCCCATTAGTTGTAAAGCAGATTCAGTTTATAATTTGTACCCTAAGGCTTGCCTAAGTGTTGGGAAAGGATCCTATAGTCATGGTAAGCACGGATAGGGCCGTTTATCTATTCAACAACCAGAATTTAATATGGTTTTGGGTCGGGTAGGGGTAATTGCGGCCTAGGTCGGGTTATAATTGAAATAGGGCTGGAAATTGGGGTCCAATTCGAGGTCAGATTTTAGGCTAAAATTGAAACGAATTCAACTATTATGTAAAACGTCAATTTTTCCTTTTAAAATTATAAAAATAGTAAATTGATTTCTAGAAATAAATTGAGAGCACCAAAATGATATATAATACATCATTATCACTTTAAAAATATGAAATCTCATTTTATGAATATGAGACAAATTCAAACCTAAAATAGGTAATATTGCAATTATGCAATTCTATCCTTAAAAATACCAAAGAAATTTGTAAAAAATGTTTAAAAAATACCTTAGCCATATTTTAATATAAACTTGAGACTCCAATAAATGAATCACCAAAAATGATAATTTTGGGGATAATTAAGGGGGTTTTCTTGATAAAATATGGCAGTAAATTGATTTAAAAATCTTTGAAAAAATTAAGGAAAAATAATTTAGCATTGGGGTATACTTAAATATTCATATACATGCTATTTTGAAAGGTATTTTGCATATAAGAAATACATAAAAAAATGGGTATCAACATGGATCCTTTCGCTCGATCGTAATCCCTTTAGACTGTGATTTGTTGTAAGATATGGAAAGCATGGTCCCCTCCTTCACTCCTCTTTGCTGTGTCACCGAAAATAGGATCCTTCAGGCGCTCTAGAATTCCTGTCACTTACTCTCTTTTCTTTTTCAGACATTCATTTTAGAGATCGGGAGTGCCCGCCGAGAAGAGAATCGGAGTTTGTTTTTCAGAAGATGGCTTCGAAGTATGTCCATTACTGTGATTAGTACGGTGAGTTGCGTGTAAGGTTTAGAGCAAGTGGCAATCTCCAATGCTTTAGAGCCGAGTTGGATGAGAAAGACAAGGAGCTTATGAGAACTATTAGTAGATGCAGTGAGCTCGAGGGGTTGCTCACGGCCAATGATGATGAGCTCTAAGTGAATAAGAGGGTTATGACCGAATACGTCGATCTTCAAGTGCAAGTAGTGACCTTGAAGGTTGAACTTGAGCAAAGCTCAATTAGAGTTGCCAGCCTGAGTGGTGAATTGACTGAGAATGCTGCTGATTTTGTGAGGTCCGGGAAGGATAGGGCAGCGACTGTGGCAAAGGCGGCAGCATTAAAGAGCGTTATCCGTGTTCTTAGATTTGAACGTGAAACCAATACAAAAATGTCCGCGCTGTGGGAGACATAACTTGATGAGCAAATTGGTGGGCTCGAGAAAGAAGTTTTAAGCCTAAGTGAGCAAGTTGTCGCCCTTGAGGCTAAGAAGGCACAATTGTTGGTTCGACCTTCTTCCTCTCGTGCTTCTACTTTCCCTGAAGTTCCTCATGATTTGTATGAGATATGGATCCATGCTACGGCAAATCCAAGCATATATAGGAGCTTGACAGTGGCGGGGAAGGTTCCTGAGACTGACTTCGAAGATGCCCGTATTAAGGCATGTGATGGTAGTCTTGCCTATGGTTATGACCCGCCATGCTAGGGAACGATGGTGATGAAAAGGACTTGGAAGGTCTTGCATCTGATCCTTGGTACGATGACGAGTATGCTTAGGTGCGGGAAGGTGGAGATAGTGTTACTGGGTCGGGCGATGAAGGTAGAGATGGTGTTGCATCCAATACTTTTTTTTTGCTCTTTTCTTTCTTTCTCTACTTTGGGGAAGGGGGGAGGGTTATTTCTAGCCCATTGTAAGATACTTTATATTTTGGAATGGAATGACTATTGACTTTTTGTTGTATGTTCTTGGCTCTTTTTGCTTTTATTCCCATGCTTTTTCCTTTGTAAGAGTTTGTGACTTAGTTGATTCGAACGAGGTCGAATGTTAATCAATTTGAGCGAGGTCGAATGCTGGTTGATTCGAAAAAGGTCAAATGTTAATAAGTTTGAATGAAGTTGAATGTGAGTGATTCGAGCAAGGTCAAATGTTTTACTCATAAGTGATTCGAACGAGGTCGAATATAAACAAATTTGAGCGAGGTAGAATGTTTGACTCTTAAGTGATTCGAGCGAGAACGAATGTGAGTTCAATTCGAGCAAGGTAGACTATTTGACTCTCACGTGATTCGAATGAGATTGAATGTAATTAAATTTGAGCGAGGTCGAATGTGAGTCGATCCGAGCAAGGTCGAATGTTTGACTCTTAAGTGATTTGAACAAGGTCGAATGTGAATAAATTTGAGCGAGGTCGAATGTGAGCCAATTCAAGCGAGGTCGAATGTTTGACTCTTGACTTGGTGTAATGTATGAACATGGCATATATAAAAAAATCATGTGCTTTTATATTTTACTTTGTTTGTACAATTATTGGAGAAGTATAAATGTTTTTGCTCTGTTCATGCATACATTGGAGAAGTTAACATATTTTTGATATGTTCACTAATATATTGGAGAAGTTCCACAAGTCCCAGTCCATCTAGTCCCTTCATTGGTCGACCTGAAAAAGTATTTAATAGGTCAAGCGATGAACTTGTACCTAAAACTTCGAGACTCTCCCTTTGTCTCTTCTTTAAAAACCTCCTCGAAAAACCCCAATTAGGACAAAACTCGGGTAAGAAAAAAGAGTACAACTCGGGGGACATCTATCCTTTAGAAGTTGAGTATTTGAGGTGGGCGACCTTCCAATTATTTGGTAGTAATTTTCCTCCATTGTTCCCAACTAGAATGACCGTTTGCTTGCTGTCACTATGATTTTGTATGTGCCATCTCAATTGGTTCCTAGTTTTCCTTCTCGTGGGTGTTTGTTTGCTTGTGTTTTCGCTTTGAGTACGTAGTCCCTGACTTTGAGTGGCCTCATTTTCGCTTTTTTGTTGTAGTAACGCTCTGCCTATTGTTTTTGAGCTACCATTCTTATATAGGCCATGTCTTTTCGCTCTTCGGCTTCATCGAGGTCTTGCCTTATATTCTCGTTGTTGCTTGGCCTGCTTTCATTTGAGTATCTTAGGATGGGCTCCCCGACCTCAACTGGTATCATTGCATCAGTCCCATAGACTGTGAGTATGGTGTTTCCCTGTGCTCATCTTTGGCGAGGTGCGATATGCCCATAATATGCCCATAATACTTCTGGCCACAATCCCTTGGTGTTTTCAAGTTTCTTTTTCATAATATTCAGTATTGTTTTGTTGGAGGATTCTGCCTGAACATTGCATGCGGGATGATATGGCGTGGAGAGTATTCTTTTGATGTGCCATTTTTTGAAGAACTCTACGGGCTTTTTTCAAGCGAACTGAGGACTGTTATCGCAACTGAGTTTTTGGGGATTCCGAAGTGGCATATGATGTTTCTCCGTATGAACGTGATCACTTGTTCATGTATTTGGGTGAATGCACCTACTTTTACCCATTTAGAGAAATAGTTAGTTAAAACTAAAAGAAATTGTATATTACCTCGTCCTAATGGGAGGGGTCCGACGGTGTGCATTCCTCTATTTGATGAATGGCCAGGCGAAGTGACTGAATGAAGGTGTTCGCCCGCTTGGCAAATCACGGGGGTGTATCTTCTGCATTGTTTGCACCTTTTGACGAAGTCGGTGACTTCCTTCTTCATTGTGGCCAATAGTAGCCTACCCGTATAAGGCATCTGACTAGAGCTTGGTTGTCAGTGTGGGCTCTACAATGACCCCCTTTTACTTCAACGAGGACGCATCGTGTTTGATTTGGCCCTAAGCACTTTGATAGGGGGCATCAAATGTTCTTTTGTACAAGTCATTATTGATGATGTTGTACCTCGACGACTGCATTTGAAGCTTCTTGGCTTCTTTTTTGTCGGGTGAGAGCACTCTGTCCTGCAACTATGAAATAATATGGTTCTGGTAGTCCCAGGTTAGGTTTATAGAGCATAGATCTATTTGGTCTAGCGATGAATGGAGGAGAGTTACCGCGTCCCCCTCTCCGGTTATGCTTTTGGTGGCCGTTGCTAATTTTGCGAGGCCGTCCGCTTTGATGTTCTCCGCTCGAGGTATTTGATCAAGCTGGAATTCATCGAACTCGGGTAATACTTTGCGAATCTTGGCCTGATAATTCTGTAACAGTTGTTTCTTAATTTGGAAAGTCCCTATAACCTAATTGATGACGAGTTGCGAGCGCAATGAAGGATGACTCATCATGCTCTGTATTTGAGTGCTAATTTTAACCCTACAATAATAACCTCATACTCTGCCTCATTTTTAGTCATATCAGGGCATCATATGGATTGGCGAACCACTTTGCCTGTTGGGACCTCGAGCACGAGTCCCAGTCCAGATCCTAATGTGTTATAAGAGCCATCAGTGTACAAGACCCATTGGTCGTGTACTTTGGTAGAACTAATGGTGGTTTCTCTTTCGACTTTGGATATTATCTTCGCACAAAAGTAGGTCACGAAGTCGGCAATAAACTGCGACTTTATCGCTGTTCACGGTTGATAGGTTATATCGTGCTTGCTCAGATTTGTGGCCCACTTGGCCAATCTCCCGGACAATTCGGGTTAGTACAAGAAACTCCTTAAAGGAAAACTTTGTGACCACTAAGACGGGGTGGTACTGGAAATAAGGTCTAAGCTTTCATGAACCTATGACCAGGTCCAAAGCTAAAGCGTCGACCAAAGTCTTACTGATATAATAGGTCGAAGATTGCATACCTTTATTTTCTCATACCAGGATTGCACTTACTGCAACATCGAGCACGGCCAAGTTGCCAAGGGGGCGTTCTCTGGGTTTTTCCTTAGCAAGAAACGGTGGCGAAGACAGGTAGGCCTTTACTTCTTCAAAGGCGTTGATGCATTCACATTCCGTTGGAGTCCGTTATCCTTTTTATTATGCTAAAAATTCTTGCCACCTATTGGAGGACGGCAGGATGAATCTTGGTAAGGCATTTATTGAGCCAGTCAGCTTTTGTACTTATTTTTTGCTGGATAAATTTCTGGGATTCCTTCTATGGCCTTAATTTGGTCGGGATTGACCTCAATGCCTCGTTGTGACACTAAGAAGCCGAGGAATTTTCTCGATGTCACGTCCAAAACATATTTCTCGAGGTTTAATTTCATGTAGTACCTTCTGAGTATGTCGAACACCTCCCTCAAGTGGTCTATATGGTCTTCCTTTCTTTTTGACTTGACCAACATGTCATCAATATATACTTCCATAGTCATACCGAGTTGATCTTTGAACATTTTGGTCACCAGCCTCTGGTATATCCCACCTGCATTTTTAACCTGAACGATATCACTCTGTAGCAGTACGTCCCTTGATGTGACGTGATGAACGCAGTTTTCTCTTGGTCGTCTTCCTCCATGAGTATTTATTGTAGCCTGAGTAAGCGTCCAGGAAACTTAGCAACTCATGTATTGTTGTCATGTCGATGAGTTGGTCGATGTGTGGCAATGAAAAAGAATCTTTTATCAGGCTTTGTTCAGATATGTAAAGTCCATGCACATTCTCCACTTACTGTTCTTCTTTTCACCATGACTACATTGGCGATCCACATAGTGTATTTGGATTCTCTGATAGAACCGTTCATTGACAATTTCTCAACCTCTTCACGAACAACATTTTTTTATTTTAGAGTTGAATTTTTATCTGATTTGCCTTACTTGAGGTAACATGGGTCGACGTTCAACTTGTGAGTTGCTATTTCCTTTGGGATACCTGGCATGTCTACATGGGAAAGGGTGAACAAGTCCATGTTATTTTTTAAAAATTGATGAAATTTACCTAAATCTTGGATTTTATGGCCGATGAAAGCTTTCTTGAAGTAGTTGTCATTGTCTGGTTGGACGTGGTTGAGGTGCACTATGGTTGACTATGATTTCAGGGTCGCTGATGACGTCTTTCGTTTCCTCGCCATTCGACAGTGACTTTGTTACTTGCTATGCTTTCTCGGCTTTTCCTTTTGACTGTTGGGTGTATGTGCAATCTTGGGTGATATGGTAGCATTCTCGGGTTGTGCGTTGCTCTCACCGGATGCAAAATACTCCCTAAGGGATGGGAAATTTAATGACTTGGTTCAAACGGGATGTGAAGCTGGGGCATGTAAAACATAAACAAAATTAGCAAGTGGGCCAAATTGACATGGGGGTCGCTCGTTGTAACGACCCGGCCGGCCATTTTAGAAAATTATGCCCCAATCCCCAATTTAACTGTTCCCCTAAGTTCATTTCTGCTATTGTGGTTTGCCGGGAGAGTCGGTTCTGAAATTTGGAGTATTTTGGGACACTTAGTCCCTAAATGAGAGCTTTAAAGTTAGAAAATGGCCCGTAGCCGGAACAGTGTTAAGACGACCTCGGAACGGAAATCCGATGGTTCCATTAGCTCCGTTAGGTAATTTCGGGGTTGGGAGCGCGTTCGGAAAGTATTTTGGAGGTTCGTAGCTCAATTAGGCTTGAAATGCCGAAGTTTGAAATTTTGGCGAATCCGAACGATAGGTGAGATTTTGATCCGGGGGTCGGAATGGAATTCCGACAATTTCTGTAGCTTTGTTATGTGATTTTGGATATGTCCGCAAATTTTGAGGTCATTCGGACGTCGTTTGGTCGGGTTTTAGATCGAATGTGCAATTCGGAAAGTTTTAAGAAATTTAGGCTCGAATCCGTTGTAAATTGATAATTTTTGTGTTTATGGACGTGTTTGGATGATTGGAACAAGTTTGAATAAGGTTATAGGAAGTGTTGGTGTTTTTGGTTGAGGTCCCGGGGGCCTCGGGTGAGTTTCGGGGTGGTTTCGGACCATTTCTAGGCCATTTTTCACTGCTGGTTTTTGGCTACAGCAGTGCTCTATGCGATCGCGGGGTATTGGTCGCGATCGCGGTGAGTAAAATCTGAGAAAAAAACTAATGAATCGCGATCGCGTAGATTGCTTCGCGATCGCGAAGAAGAAATTTCTGTCGCGCAGGCCCTAATTTTGGAAGATCATATCTTTTTATATAAAAGGTATTTTGAGGTGATTCAAAAACGAAAGTTGTAGATAATCGTCTCAAGTTTTCAGAAAGATAAAGAAATCCACATTTGGAAATTGGTAGCAAAAGTTATGTACGTTATACTCTATGCTGTCCGAGAAGGATATCTAAAACACATAAATGGATTTGAAAGCTTGTATCTCGAAATGTATAAGGATTCAGGAAATGATCAACAAATGAAAGTTATAGCCCTATGTGTCTAGTTTCCAGAACATCAAACCATTAGTCATTTGGAGTTGTGTGTAAACAGTTATGACCATTATACCGAAGCCTGTCCGGAGGAACTAGAAGTTGTTCACCGCGATCGCGAGGCATTTCCCGCGATCGCGAAGGGTAATTTTTGGGCCAAAAATTTGTTCTCCGCGAGCGCGAAGCATTTCTCGCGATCGCAGTGAACAAAATACCTGGACAAAATGTTTTAAAACATTTCATCAACGAACCAAACCCATTTTTCCACCATTTTTGGTCATTCTTGAGAGCTTTTGGACGAGAATTGAAGGGGTTTTGACAAGAAGTGATTAGAGGTAAGTCCTATGAACTAAATACATGATTTTATTGAATAATCATCCTTGAAATTTATGAAAACATAGCAAAATTGTAAGAAATTAGGGCTTGGAGCAAAAACTTTAAATTTGGGATTTGAAGGGCCATTTGTGGTCCGATTTGGGAGATTTTTATATGGTTAGACTCGTGAGAGTACGAGGGTTCTGAAAACGTAAAAATATTTCAATTCCGAGCCGATGGATTCAGGGGTATTTTGGTCATTTCACCCACTTTCGCGTTGTAGCTGTAATTTATCATTGTAATTAGTTATTTGCGATGTTATTTATATTGTGTAATTGGTTTGACTAGATTCGGTCCACTCGGAGTCGGATATTCGCGGCAAGAGGGTTGTCTCTTAGCGGTTTTGTACCGGAATCGAGGTAAGTGGCTTGTCTAACCTCGTGTGGGGGAACCTTTACCCTTAGGATATTATGTGATAGTTTAAATGCCTTGTACGCGAGGTGACGGGCATGTACATGCGCTGGTTGTTGTAACTCACTTTACTTGAATTGTTCAATTCGTGATATTTCCTGTTCTTAATTTATTAAATTGTGGCATTTACCTGGTATTCGTTAGGGAAGCATGATTAGGTAGGATTTTTCTGTCTAGTTGCCTAATTGTCCTACCGAACTTCTTGATAATTGTTGGCACTAGTCCTCGGTGAAGTTGTAGTTAAGCATATTATATTTTCCGTGTGCGTTTTCTTTATTTGTTGTGTTGGTGGACTGCGGGTTCAATTCCCGGAGATCCCAGGGCTGTGGGTTCGATTCCCAGAGACCCGGAGTGATATTGTTGTGGACTGCGGGTTCAATTCCCGGAGATCCCAGGGCTGTGGGTTCGATTCCCAGAGACCCGGAGTGATATTGTTGTGGACTGCGGGTTCGATTCTCGGAGATCCTGAGTTATTGAGATATGGACTACGGGTTCGATTCCCGGAGATCTTGAGATTTATTGAGATGTGGACTGCGGGTTCGATTCCCGGAGATCCTGAGATTTATTGAGATGTGGACTGCGGGTTCGATTCCTGGAGATCCTGAGATTTACTAAGACATGGGCTGCGGGTTCGATTCCCGGAGACCCAGGGGTACTGTTAATGGGACTGTGGGTTCAATTCCCACGGGTCCTGGACTTATTAATTGAGTTTGTTACTTGTTGTTAGTTAATTGTAGACGGTTGCAGTAATCATTTTATTGTTGTTATTTCGGAATTATTATCGTTAAGCTGCTTATTATTGTTATTATCATTTTTATAACTGTTTTCTCTCAGTAGGGCCCTGACCTTCCTCGTCACTACTCCATCGAGGTTAGGCTTGGCACTTACTGAGTACCGCCGTGGTGTACTCATGCTACTCTTCTGCACACTTTTGTTGTGCAGATCCAGGTACATCAGATCAGGCACATTACAGGTGATTTAGGAGCAATGTGAGGAGACTTGAGGTATGATCTGCTACGTCCGCGGATCCGGAGAGTCCCCTTCTATTCTCATTAGTGATATCAGTTATTTCCCTTGGTTCCGTTGTATAGACATTCTTGATGTATAGATCCACAGTTGTACTCTTTCTTAGTCCGTGTTGCCCGTGGGATTCCGGGTCTTGGTGGTATTTTTTTTTCATAGTGTGTTTGACGAGTGTATGTGCCAAGCGGCACTGATTACATTCCTTTTATCTCATTTCCTGCTAATTCTTATTAAATGTGCATAAGCTTGTATTTTCCGCAATGTGTTAGGCTTACCTAGTCGTGGGGACTGGGTGCCGTCATGACAGGTTCACGATTGGTGAGGGTCGTGACAAGTTGGTATCAGAGCTCTAGGTTCATAGGAGTCACGGGACACAGACCGATTACTTAGAGTCTCGCTGATCGATACGGAGACGTCTGTATTTATCTACGAAAGGCTATGTAACTGTTTAGGAAACTCTTCAATTCTTTGAATTCCTTATCGTGCGTCATTTATTCAGTTGAAGCCTATGTCATATGTTCTTTTGTATCCACTCGTGTATTGAAATTACGCACTCGGTATCAAGTATGCACCGACGGTTCGTGACGCTGCAGAGAGATCTCAAGGGAGTCAAGAATTTACTCAACTATTGTTACCGCGTGTCGTCCATATCGATAATGCAAGAGAATTGAGAGATCTTCAATTGTGCATATGGGGGTGCACTAGGTTCTGGCATTCGGTTGATAGTACGGTCGTGACAAGGTTTACTTAACCGCCAAATCGTCACAGCAATGGTAGAATCACAAGGTGGATGTAGATCTAAAAATAGTTGGTGGTAATAAAGACTATATGGTTCATATGAGATATCTATTTAGCGAAGGATTCAACCAGCAGAGATACTGGGGAAAATGAGTTTAACTGTCTTAAGAAGGACATGTACCAAACGAATGCCTTGGGCTTGTTTTATGATGAAGACGTACGAATGTTAAGGGCTAGTATCATGGATTAGCAAGATGTATCTTAAGGCTTCGTGTCAAGTGAAAGTATTTCACTATCAACGATGTAATTATGGGTCATGTGTCGTGTCAGATTTGGCCTGCGATGTATTTAGGTGCTATTCCAAAGTTTTTGAAAACTTGCGGATGGGCAAGAGTTGAGGCTCGTATGGTATAATGTTGGGACTTTAGATGTTCCTGTGTCCCTAATAAACTCTGCATTTTATTATCAGCAGGGAAATATTTAACAAAGGCTACATGGTGCTTCGTAGGCATGTGTGAATCATAGTATGTTTTAAGATGTTGTTGGTAGAGAATGCTCGATGCATGGAGCGAGAAGATGTTTGGTTGTATTGGGATGAGGTCATACCCTATGATGTTAGAGTGCTAATAGAGCACATGTGGTTATATTCGTTGGATCAAGTGAGTTGCAGTTGAATAATAGTAAATGACTCGAGAGAATGGTTCTAATGTGTTAGAGAGTCATGTAATAGTGGCTTTGGGCTAATCGGGAGAGTCCCACCGCTTAAGATTGGGTTGCATGGTTAATTACCTGTGTGAATTCTGGATACTAGCATATTATTGTGATATTGCAGCCACGGGAAAGGACCATGTGTGGTAATTTGAGTATATGTACTGTTGAATGCATGTTATGTTTAGCCTTACTGGCTCATGTTCAAACTTGAGGAAAGATTCATGACTTATGCCTCGTATAGGTGCAGGCTTCGCGGGAAGTGATTCCGCTGGGTGCTTTATCGAGAGGGTATTCATATGTTATAAACATTCAGTAGAGTTGGTTGCATACTGGGCCAAGTCGGGGCCGGATGGTTCTCAATAGCGGTCCTAGTGAATTCAAGAGGTAAAGTGTGGTGCTTGATAATTCTGAGTCTATAAGTACAGTTGAGGCTCAAGCTTTTGAAGCAACTTATGAAGAAAGGCACAAAATGATCTATGATGTTTTGACTTGTGGTGTAGTATTTGAGAGACATGAAATGGTCGTCGTTCTTAAGATAGCATGGCCTCATGATTTAAGGTCACTCGGGGTAAGTGCGGTTGGAATAAGTTAGGTATTGAAGGAAGATATTAACATTTCTAAGGCAATCAAGGATAACCCTGGAAGGAAGTAGATTGATCAGCCATAGTTGAGTTGGCGTATTAGTGTCAATGATTGGTTCATGCAACGTGATCGAATTATGCATGTGATTTGTGGCGGTGCATTTGAGACTTGTCGGCCGCAGTGATTGATGTTATTCTGAAGTATTCTTTTGTTAAGGGCTTGTTATGAGTAGGCGGATCTCGGGAAGGGTTATGGTGGCTTGGACCACTACTTATGGATTGGCATATTCGATGGTTATGAGAATTCGCCGTATGTTGTTATAGTTCTCCTGCAGGGAGCTTAATGGAAAGTCTTATGTGATGAAGTATTAGCCTATCGTCAGTTCTAGAGCTATGATGGAAATTGTGCCTATCGTATATCGGCACGTGGGGTGCAATGAGTAGTATGAAAATTTGAAGTAAGGACCAAGGTCACAATTTGGTCAATGAATGTGATATAAAGAGCTCGGATGAGCAGGGAAAGAGTGTCACTATTTTGAGTAAGATGGGTATTAACATCAGTATCATTTGAGATCGGTGTTCTATGAGAAAGGCTTTGCATCCCGGTTAGGGACTCCTGATCGCTTTTCAGTGTTAGTGCAGCCGGTGGGTTGAATGTGCAGGTCCGTTTAATTATTCGGAAGATGGTGGGAGCTTGACCCACAAGAAGATTGTATAGGTGTGACTTGTAGTCACTTGATTGGTTAGAAATTTAAACCAAGTATGAGGATTTTGGTGATATCATCCATTTGAGAACTTATGCCTGGAGGGCACTCTGCTTAGTGGGTTATAGACCTGTGAAATATTATTGACTTAGCTTGGCACGACCAGGATAGACTTAAGGTCGGTGGATAGATTTAAATGTGGAAGTGAGCCTTGCGTCAGGCCAGTTATGTTTCTTCCAGCAATGCGCCTTTTATGGAGGGATAGTCGCGGTCTTATTTCGCGGTTAGTTAATTCAAGTAAAGATATATTGCACCGTATGAGTGTGCGACGGCTTGGTAAGTTCCTTATGTGTTGAGGTTCCGCTCAGCGGTGATGTTATATGAGCATGATGGCTCTTGAGGCTCATATCTTATGTCGCACCTCGGTTGTGCTTGAGTTCATAGCCTATAGCGCTATATGTTTTCATTGAGTCTGATATCATGCACCTTAGTGTGCTTATGATCGATATTCAGTATTTTGATGTGATGAGCTATTCAACTCGACATATGACTCTTTGTGTGAGTCTATATTGTTGGGATAGGGTGGCACGCCGCCATGGATATATTGTTGGGATCGGGTGGCACGCCGCCATGGTCATGTTGTTGGGATCGGGTTGCACGCCGCAACAGTGTGATGTTTATTTCAGTGTCTATAATTGCTTTTATGTGTTCTGTTTCCTATTTTCCGAGGAGGTCCATGTTAATGTGAGAGTTGAATAGTTCTCTCTAGTGTTCGCCTTCCTTTTGTATCACGTACGAATCAGTAGCCTACTGGCACATTGTGTCATCTTGTGGGACTTTTGATTATGTCTGATGTGACTTATTGCCTGAGCAGTTCGTACTGGGTGAGATGAGATTATGTGATTTGGGGTCAGTGCCAACTGATTATATGAAATATATTATAGAGGAAAGGATCATCCTCTGGTTTAGGACAAGGTAATGGATCTTGTCAGGGAGTATAGACCCAATGAATTGTTGATTCAGTAGTTGGTTATGGATATCGGCACATCTCTTCCGTCGTGTCAGTATTGTAAAAGTTGGAATGAGACCTATGTAGATCGTGAGGTGCAATGGGAGCATCTGATTCGTTGAATTTTTGGCTAATTTGATCATAAAATATTATCGTGGTCCTGTGGATTTAGTGTTGCAAGGTAAGAATCCAGCAAGGTTATGCAATCATGTTTTAGGATGGCGTTTGAGGAATATTGAGTGATCTCTTGATGAAAACAAGCCTGACATAGAATTTCCGGATGTTGGAATTAGGCTCTAAGACTTAATTGTTGAACAAGAGGGAATATCTTCAGATTATATCAGGCTAATGTGCCCAACTGAGTCCTAGATCTATTGGCCCTTTTGAGATTTTGAGGCATGTTGGGGAGGTTGCTTATGAGTTGGCCTTACCTCCCAGCCTAGCCGGAGTCCATCCCGTATTTCATGCCTCTATGCCCGGAGGTACCATGGTGACCCGTCACATGTGTTGGATTTCACTTATGTTCAGCTAGACGAGGATCAGTCTTATGTTGAGGAGCCAATAGCCATTCTAGACAGGCAAGTCGGGAAGCTAAGATCAAAGAACATCGCTTTAGTAAAGGTTCAGTGGCGGGGCCAGCCGGTCGAGGAGGCGACCTGGGAGACCGAGCAGGATATGCGCAGCCAGTACCCTCAACTTTTCACTACTCCAGATATGTTTTCTATGCTCGTTCGAGGACGAACGAATCTTTTAAGTGTGGGAAGATGTAACGACCCGGCCGGCCGTTTTAGAAAATTATGCCCCAATCCCCAATTTAACTGTTCCCCTAAGTTCATTTCTGCTATTGTGGTTTGCCGGGAGAGTCGGTTCTGAAATTTGGAGTATTTTGGGACACTTAGTCCCTAAATGAGAGCTTTAAAGTTAGAAAATGGCCCGTAGCCGGAACAGTGTTAAGAGGACCTCGGAACGGAAATCCGATGGTTCCATTAGCTCCGTTAGGTGATTTCGGGGTTGGGAGCGCGTTCGGAAAGTATTTTGGAGGTTCGTAGCTCAATTAGGCTTGAAATGCCGAAGTTTGAAATTTTGGCGAATCCGAACGATAGGTGAGATTTTGATCCGGGGGTCGGAATGGAATTCCGACAATTTCTGTAGCTTCGTGATGTGATTTTGGATATGTCCGCAAATTTTCAGGTCATTCGGACGTCGTTTGGTCGGGTTTTAGATCGAATGTGCAATTCGGAAAGTTTTAAGAAATTTAGGCTCGAATCCGTTGTAAATTGATAATTTTTGTGTTTATGGACGTGTTTGGATGATTGGAACAAGTTTGAATAAGGTTATAGGAAGTGTTGGTGTTTTTGGTTGAGGTCCCGGGGGCCTCAGGTGAGTTTCGGGGTGGTTTCGGACCATTTTTAGGCCATTTTTCACTGCTGGTTTTTGGCTACAGCAGTGCTCTATGCGATCGCGGGGTATTGGTCGCGATCGCGGTGAGTAAAATCTGAGAAAAAAACTAATGAATCGCGATCGCGTAGATTGCTTCGCGATCGCGAAGAAGAAATTTCTGTCGCGCAGGCCCTACTTTGGAAGATCATATCTTTTTATCTAAAAGGTATTTTGAGGTGATTCAAAAACGAAAGTTGTAGATCATCGTGTCTAATTTTCAGAAAGCTAAAGAAATCCTCATTTGGAAATTGGTCGAAAAAGCTATGTATGTTACACTCTATGCTATCCGAGAAGGATATCTAAAACACATAAATGTATTTGGAAGCTTGTATCTCGAAATGTATAAGGATTCAGGAAATGATCAACAAATGCAAGTTATAGCCCTATGTGTCTAGTTTCCAGAACATCAAACCATTCGTCATTTGGAGTTGTGTGTAAAAAGTTACGACCATTTTACTGAAGCCTGTCCGGAGGAACTCGAAGTTGTTCACCGCGATCGCGAGGCATTTCCCGCGATCGCGAAGGGTAATTTTTGGGCCAGAATTTGTTCTCCGCGATCGCGAAGCATTTCCCGCGATCGCAGTGAACAAAATACCTGGACAGAAAGTTTTAAAACATTTCATCCGCGAACCAAACCCATTTTTCCACCATTCTTGGTCATTCTTGAGAGCCTTTGGACGAGAATTGAAGGGGTTTTGACAAGAAGTGATTAGACGTAAGTCCTATGAACTAAATACATGATTTTATTGAAGAATCATCCTTGAAATTTATGAAAACATAGCAAAATTGTAAGAAATTAGGGCTTGAAGCAAAAACTTTAAATTTGGGATTTGAAGGGCCATTTGTGGTCCGATTTGGGAGATTTTTATATGGTTAGACTCGTGAGAGTACGAGGGTTCTGAAAACGTAAAAATATTTCAATTCCGAGCCGATGGATTCAGGGGTATTTTGGTCATTTCACCCACTTTCGCGCTGTAGCTGTAATTTATCATTGTAATTAGTTATTTGCGATGTTATTTATACTGTGTAATTGGTTTGACTAGATTCGGTCCACTCGGAGTCGGATATTCGCGGCAAGAGGGTTGTCTCTTAGCGGTTTTGTACCGGAATCGAGGTAAGTGGCTTGTCTAACCTCGTGTGGGGGAACCTTTACCCCTAGGATATTATGTGATAGTTTAAATGCTTTGTACGCGAGGTGACGGGCGTGTACATGCGCTGGTTGTTGTAACTCACTTTACTTGAATTGTTCAATTCGTGATATTCCCGTTCTTAATTTATTAAATTGTGGCATTTACCTGGTATTCGTTAGGGAAGCATGATTAGGTAGGATTTATCTGTCTAATTGCCTAATTGTCCTACTCGAACTTCTTGATAATTGTTGGCACTAGTCCTCGGTGAAGTTGTAGTTAAGCATATTTTGTTTTCTGTGTGCGTTTTCTTTATTTGTTGTGTTGGTGGACTGCGGGTCCAATTCCCGGAGATCCTAGGGCTGTGGGATCGATTCCCAGAGACCCGGATTTGCTGTTGTTTGTGGACTGCGGGTTCAATTCCCGGAGATCCAAGGGCTGCGGGTTCGATTCCTGGAGACCCGGAGTTTATTGATATATTATTGAGATGTGGACTGCGGGTTCGATTCCCGGAGATCCTGAGATTTATTGAGATGTGGACTGCGGGTTCGATTCCCGGAGATCCTGAGATTTATTGAAATGTGGACTGCGGGTTCGATTCCCGGAGATCCTGAGATTTATTGAGATGTGGACTGCGGGTTCGATTCCCGGAGATCCTGAGATTTACTAAGACATGGGCTGCGGGTTCGATTCCCGGAGACCCAGGGGTACTGTTAATGGGACTGTGGGTTCAATTCCCACAGGTCCCGGACTTATTAATTGAGTTTGTTACTTGTTGTTAGTTAATTGTAGACGGTTGCAGTAATCATTTTATTGTTGTTATTTCGGAATTATTATCGTTAAGTTGCTTATTATTGTTATTATCATTTTTGTAACTGTTTTCTCTCAGTAGGGCCCTGACCTTCCTCGTCACTACTCCATCGAGGTTAGGCTTGGCACTTACCGAGTACCGCCGTGGTGTACTCATGCTACTCTTCTGCACACTTTTGTTGTGCAGATCCAGGTACATCAGATCAGGCACATTACAGGTGATTTAGGAGCACTGTGAGGAGACTTGAGGTATGATCTACTACGTCCGCGGATCCGGAGAGTCCCCTTCTATTCTCATTAGTGATATCAGTTATTTCCCTTGGTTCCGTTGTATAGACATTCTTGATGTATAGATCCACAGTTGTACTCTTTCTTAGTCCGTGTTGCCCGTGGGATTCCGGGTCTTGGTGGTATTTTTTTTTCATAGTGTGTTTGACGAGTGTATGTGCCAAGCGGCACGGATTACATTCCTTTTATCTCATTTCCCGCTAATTCTTATTAAATGTGCATAAGCTTGTATTTTTCGCAATGTGTTAGGCTTACCTAGTCGTGGGGACTGGGTGCCGTCATGACAGTACGCCGTATCCTGATCCATAATGTGGAACGTGGTCTCTAAGGTGACCTTGTCATCCTAGATGGGCAGCGTGATTTCTCTAGATGTCCGCCCAACTACGTTGGTAAAACATGTTAGCGTGATGCAGTGTGGCACTATCCTATCCTCGAGCTTAATTTGGGCGAGAACTCGAGGATGGGTGATGTATGCGCCGCTTTCATCATCGACCATGATACATCTTACATCAGTATCGAAAATGCATAAATTAATGACAAGGGCATCATAGTGAAGGAAAACCGAACTGTGGGTATCCAACTTATTAAAGATGATACTTTCTTCGAGTTCGCCATACCATTCGTGAGTGATTGACCATTTCAGCTTGTGAGTGGTGGTGAACTTTAAGATGTTAATTGTCATGCCGTTGCATCCCCCGATGATCATTTGAATGGTCTGAACAGAGGAATGTGTTTTGGGCAGGCCCTTGGTGTTGTTATAGTTCTCGGGCAAGTTAGCCCTCCCTCGATTGCTCATCAACTCTTTTAGGTGCCCTTGGTGAAGCATGTTCATGACCTCCTATCTGAGGGCAATACAGTCCTCAGTCTTGTGACCTTGTTCCTGGTAGAATTTGTAGAGGGTATTTGACTATTTGGTGCTTGGGTCGGACTTTATCTTCTGTGGCTATTTCACCTTTATGCCAAGTTTTTCCAATGCGTAGACTATTTATGAGGGGGAAACACAAATAGTGTGAGCTGATAACAAGGGGGCTTACCTTTTTCATTTTAGTGGGTTCCCGTTCGCGGCTTGGATAGACATCCGTTGTGACGTGGATGTTTCATAAGAGTACCTGTACGTAAGGCTGATATCTTTCTCGATTAGGTCGTGACCCTGCTACATCTCTTTTGTTGTCATTTCTTTGTTTTTCCTAGACTCCATTTGGACTAAGGTCAGGCGTTGAGTAGGTCCATTGATATCATCCTCGTCGGCTCTTACCTCGACACAGTAGGCATTGTGTATCTCATACCAAGTGGTTGGAGGGTATTTGATGAGTCGGCTTAGCAACTTTTTGGTCGCCCGCGACCCTTTTCTTCTCAGCCCATTCTGAAAAGTGGCCACCACCATTCCTTCATATACATTTGGAAGGGTCATTATTACAAGGTTGAACCAGGCGAAGAAGTCCCTGAGTCCCTCGCCAGGAGATTGCTTGATGGCGAATATGTTGTTCACCAGTGCCTCCGCTTTCTTGGCCCCGACATGAGAAGTTATGAACTTATTGGTCATTTCTTCGAACATTTCTATAGATCGCATAGGTAACTGTGAGTACTAAGTCAGGGCCCCACCGGTTAGGATCTCTCCAAACTTCTTCAGCAATATGGATGATACTTGTTCTTTTGCAAGGTCGTTGCCTTTCAATGTAGTGAAATAATGGGTAATGATCCTCCGGGTCCGTCGTGCCATCATACATTTTCAAATATGGCAGCATTTTGAAAGTTTTTGGTATAGCATGTGGTGCGACCTCATCGCTATCTGATTGTTCCACAGACCGGCTAGTGTCCCATTTGATAGGAGTTTTGGGGCGCCCAATATCTTATCTACCCTTTCTTGATGCTCTCTCAATTCGTCGCGGAGTGTTTTTTTCTCGTTCTCCATCTCCTTCATTTTTCTAAGCATGGTTGCGAGGGCGTAGTTACCTACTTTATTAACAGGGTGAGTGATACATGTCGAGGGAGGCTGGGTGTGTTGCTCATTGGTTGTTGTGGTGATGTCGAATCGCATACTCTCTCTGCTCACCCTCTGAGTGGGTTTGCCGAGTATACTGTTCAGTGTGTTCGTTAGCCATGCTTCTAGTAACTTTTTTACCACTGGTTGTGATTCTTCCATAGTGGACGTAGAGGCTCCCTTTCCATGAGCATCAGTAACGCTGTCATGAGGAGGGGTGAATCACTTCACCTGGGTGATGCGCTTGGTGTCACATTCTCCTCGTCCTCTCCGTGAGTTTCATTGATTGTGTTTAGGAGATTGGCGGTGAGATCGGCTATAGCCTTTCTCTTTTCTTCTTCGTTGTCTGCCATTTTAGATCTGTGCAAAAAAGGGGATACAAATTTTTACAGAGTTATGTGCGTTTTTTAGATCTAGAAAAAACTAAAACTTTTAACAAGAAAATTCCCACAGACGGCGCCAAATTGTTTGACCAAAAAGTGTTAAACCTTTTTGTTAAACTAATTAAATAAATGATAATAGGTAAATTTTGGCTAAATATAATAAGTTCTTGATCCAAAGATTAAAGGGTAGTAATAAGCTGGAAACCGCATTTAAAGCTATTAAAAGTCAAAATGACGTTTAATGATATTCTTGTGAATAAATAGGGAATGAAGACAAGCAATAAATATGATGAATGACAACAACTGTAAATAAAAAGAATAATTCACCCAAATGTATAACAAGGTGGATGATTCTCCCTCTAACAATGATGTAAGATAACCAAACATGACAATATCAAATACTTTATAGGATCTGACGTGAGAAAGTTTGGAACAATACATCAAATTGAATCTTGTATAAAGATAATGTTTGTAGTTATGTGGGAGTAACTTTTCTAGAGAGAGCTTATCAAGATAGAAAATTTAGATGCCCCTTCTTTCTCTCTCTATTAATACTTATATGTGACTTTCACCTTACCCACTGAAAGTACAAATACAGAGAATATTCCTCCGAATATTCTTCAAAAATATTTTATTGCTAAACTAGCCGTTTTCGCCGATCTGAATGCTTGACCTCGACATTCGCTGCCCGGCTCACCAATGTTGCTTCTTAAGCATGAACTCTACCTAATTGATTCTTTATTTCCTTATTTCAGGCGAGGTCCCCTTGATTAGATTTTGACCCATACAAGACCTTGAACCGTGCACATTATCAATTTATATTAAACTATATATCATGCAATTATATATCCCGTAGCTGCAGTGGATATTGGAGTTGTCTCTTCATTTAATGATTATGTTTATTCATATTATTTCGATTCAATTGATGACTTCGATGTAAGATTTAGTTGCAGTTTTAAGGTAAACAGACGTATGTCATTTATATATATCAGCAGATACCGTCGTAAGACATGCTTAATTGGAGGGAGACAACACCATTCTTGCCCATGCAAAAACCCAAAAATATGGGTCATTCTCCACAACAACAAAAACCCTAAATATTACCCTAGTTATTCTTGAAAAGAAGTATATATCTTTTATGGCATCAAATTAAAGCTTTTATCTTTTATGTAATTATATGTGTATTTGTCGCCAGATTGATCGATCTGCGTGGTTTAAAAACATATCTCGATCCTGACCTCGTCAACAAATACTTCAGCAATTATTTGTACTCTTTTTATTTCTACAACACACTAGAGTGAGACTAGTTAGTTAGGAGTTAGTCTTAGGATACTACTGATCAGATACTGATACTGGACTTTATCCGTTAGTTATTAGTATACTTTCCATCCTTTTAGTATACTGCTATTATTTCTTATATTGCTGTTATTTTGTTATTTTATGTTATGTTATGTATTTTATATTATTTTATATTATTTTATTATGAGTCTATTGATAGTACTAATATATAGTCTCTTATTGCTTTTTTGAGCCGTGGGTCTCTTGTTGGTAAAATAATTTACTAACTCAAAAACAAATATACAAATTAGTGTCCAGATTCAATCTTTTAATATTATAATAATTGATCTTCATTATCCTAATTGATTTGAATGTATTTTCAAACATAATTATGATTTTGTAACTGAAATTTGATATTACTCTTGAATAGCCATAATGGCTAATTATTCATAATTTCTAACGGTGGCTTGTGAGAATGGGTCGGACATTGAATAGCTTTTATTACAAAAGTTGAGAGCTATAACTTCTTGAATAGCCATAATGGCTAATTATTCATAATAAATAAAAGTTGAGAGTTATAACTTCTATCAATTTATCCTATATATATATATATATATTCTATTTCAATGTTGAACGAGAGGAAGAAAAATAGAATAGAGAAATAAGAGTCAACAAAGTTAAAACTTTTATTCTATTTTTTTGTGTTGGGTTTTCTTCTTGTTAATCTTTGTTGTTTCTGCTCCTAGTTATACTAGAAGAGCTTGTTGAATCCTGGGGGATACGCCTAATATTATTCATCCCGGTGTAGGCGAAATATCCTTAAGGACAGTGTCTTTGACACGCCTTCAAGCTAAACCGTTTATTCTCCATAATCATCCAATTTTTCCAACAATCTTAAGGATATTTTACGTTGTTATTATGGAGAATAACGCTGCTAATGTTGTTGTTGATGCAACTACATCTTGCACCAACTGTTTATGTTGCTATTTTTGGTGGAGATAAATTTTACCGCAAGCACGTTGTTGTTGACAAAGGAGAAGAAATTGTTACTAGAAGCAGCCTTGTGGAGGACAACAATCGTCGGGAAAAATCAAGTAACAGATATGATAAAAGAAATGGTTATAAGCCCAAAACCAACAATCAACCTAGCCACTATGTTGCTCGATGCCGGAAAAGAGTTGGGAATGACAATCCCACTAAGGCTAAAGTAAATTTGACTGAAGCCAAAGTGGATGATATAATTGTTGCGGTTGTTTCCCAAGTGAACCTTGTGGCCAATGTGAAAGATTGGGTGTTAGATTCTAGTGCCACTAGGCACATATGCGCTAACAAAAAAGACTTTGTGTCTTACACCCAAGTTGAGGAGGGAGAAGAAGTTGTCTATCTTGGTGATTCAAGAACTACTCAAGTTCTTGGGAAAGGCAAAATTCTTCTCAAACTCACATCTGGCAAAACTTTGGCATTGAATGATGTGTTGCATGTTCCTAGTATCCGATCTCTGTGGGATTATTAGGAAAAGTGGGGGTGAAGGTCTTTTTGAATCTGATAAGGTCGTGTTGACCAAGAATAATAATTTTGTTGGCAAGGGATATTATAACCATGGCTTGTTTGTACTCAATGTTATCAATAAAAATGCTAGTACTTCTGCTTGCTTGGTTGATTCTTTTAATTTATGGCATGCTAGATTAGGACATGTTAGTTTATCTTATATTAAAAAAATACATTCTAAAGGTCTTATTTCAAATATTAATTTTTTGAATATTGATAAGTGTGAAGTTTGTGCAGAAGCTAAACAAACTAAGAAATCATGTGCTTCAGTATTTAGAGAATCTGAATTGTTAAGTTTAATACATACTGATTTAGGAGACTTGAAACAAACTATGACTAGAGGAGGGAAAAAATATTATGTGACTTTTATAGACGATTTTTCTAGATATACAAAAATTTATTTGTTGAGAAATAAAGATGAAGCTTTTGATAAGTTTTTAATTTATAAAGCTGAAGTAGAAAATCAATTGGATAAGAAAATCAAAAGAGTTAGATCCGATAGAGGTGGTGAATTTATTTTACTGAATGATTATTGTGAGAAAGAAGGCATAATTCACGAGATAACTCCGCCATATTCTCCACAATCAAATGGTATAGCGGAAAGGAAAAATAGGACTTTAAAGGAAATGATGAATAGCATGCTTGTTAGTTCTGGTGCTCCGGATAATCTTTAAGGTGAAGCCATTTTATCTGCTTGTCATTTACAAAATAGAATTTCTTATAAGAAAACCGGTATAACTCCTTATGAGTTATGGAAAGGGTATCCACCTAATTTGAAATATTTGAAAGTGTGGGGGTGCCTTGCTAAAGTTATGTTGCCTGATCCTAAGAAAAGAAAAATAGGATCTAAAACATCTGATTGTATGTTTATTGGGTATGCTGAAAGCAGTGCAGCATATAAATTTTTAGTAGTTAAAAGTGATGTACTTGAAAATAATACTATTGTTGAAACAAAAAATGCTGAATTTTTTGAAAATATTTTTCCTTTAAAATTGAGAAAAATAATGATGCTCCTATTATTCCAAGTGATAATATTTCACATGTTCCAATTATTCAAAATAATCTTGAAAGTGAGGATTTAAGAAGAAGCAAAAGACCAAGGAAAGAAAAATCTTTTGATAATGATTTTTATATTTATCTTGTGGATAATGATCCTTTAACATATTCGAAGCTATTTCTTCTTCTGATGCATCATTTTGGAAAGAAGCTATTGATGTAGAATTAAATTCAATTTTACAAAATAAAACCTGGATTTTAGTTGATTTACCTCCGGGAGCTAAACCTATTGGTTGTAAATGAATTTTTAAGAAGAAACTTAATCCGGATGGTTCCATTGATAAGTACAAAGCTAGACTTGTTGCAAAAGGTTTTACCTAAAAGCAAAATATTGATTATTTTGATACATATGCTCCTGTAACTAGAATTTCCTCAATTCATATTTTACTTGCCTTGGCTTCTATTTATAAACTTTATATTCACCAAATGGATGTTAAAACTGCTTTTTTAAATGGTGATTTGGAGGAGGAAATTTACATGGAGCAACCTGAGGGTTGTGTAGTGTCTGGCCAAGAAAATAGAGTATGTAAATTGCTAAAATCTTTGTATGGTCTAAAGCAAGCGCATAAACAGTGGCATGAAAAATTTGATCAAGTATTGATTAATGATAGATTTTCATCAATTGAAGTAGATGAATGTGTTTATACAAAATGTGTGGATGGTACATGTATTATTATTTGCCTTTATGTAGATGACATGCTTATTTTAGTTCTAGCCTTGATTTGGTACATAAAACCAAATTTTTCTTGTCTTCTAACTTTGAGATGAAAGACATGGGAGAAGCTAGTGTCATTTTAGGCATGAAAATTATAAGAGATGGCAATAGTTTGATGTTGACTCAAGAACATTACGTAGAAAGAATACTTAAAAAATTTGATAATTTTGATGTGGTACCTGTAAGCACTGCTTATGATGCTAGTAGTCAATTAAAAAAGAATAAGGGAGATGTTGTAGATCAAAATAAATATGCTCAAGTTATTGGTAGTCTAATGCATTTGATGAATTTTACTAGACTTGATATTGCATATGCTGTGTGTAGATTGAGTAGATATACTCAAAACCCGAGTCATGATCATTGGAATGCATTAGTAAGAATAATGAAATATTTGAGAGGTACCATGAACTATGGTATTAAATATAGTGGATTTCCCACTGTACTAGAAGGATACAGTGATGCTAACTGGATCTCTGATTCAGATGAGACAAAATCCACTAGTGGTTATGTGTTCACCCTCGGTGGGGGTGCTGTGGCATGGAAATCAGCTAAACAAACTATAATAGCTAGATCTACCATGGAATCTGAGTTTGTGGCATTGGAATTAGCTGGCAATGAGGCCGAGTGGTTAAAAGAACCTTTTGGCGAGTATTCCGCTAGGAATAAAACCAACACCTTCTGTGTCGATGCATTGTGATTGCCAAGTTGCAATAGCCATTGCCAAAAATAAATCCTTTAATGGAAAGAGTAGACATATCCGGTTGAGACATAATGTGATAAAGCAGCTGCTGAAAGATGGAATAATTTCCATAGATTATGTGAAGTCAGAAGTGAATTTGGCCGATCCTCTGACTAAACCTTTGGGAAGAAAATTAATATCTGAAACATCGAGGGAAATGGGACTTTTGCCAATTTGAATTATATCAACTATGATGGTAACCCAACCTATGTGATTGGAGATCCCATGAAGTAGGTTCATATGGGTAATAATAAGTCATTAGTTGATCAAATGTGCACTATTAAATTATATCCCTTCCTATGGTGTCTGTGTGTATATAGTGCAAGACTGCAAGGAATGTGAGGCTGAGTTATCAAACTCTTAATCCGTTAATCCATAGACTTTTGTAGGTGGTGTATTGCACTGCAGAATACACTTGATGGATGGACCTATATGGGTGTGGAGTGGGGCCGCTCCTATGAAATTTGTGGCAAAATTTCTAGAGCACTCATGAAAACCAGGCGCGCGCATGGCCTATTAGCGCAAAACCGCGACAAACAACAAAGTGTGTGCGGGTATAATGTGATAGATAAGACACTAAACTTACAAAAGAATTTTTGGTTCATAGAAGTTTTGAACTTCACCATTTGTTCTGTAAGTTTAATCTTATTTTATCTAGGTCTGGTTCATAGTCCAAGAGACACCAGATTCGACGCATTATGCTCATTTGTGAAAACCCAGCAAATTTTTTTTATTTCACTTTATTACTTATAATATTCTTTTTGAGTTATGTGGGGGATTGTTGGTAAAATAATTTACTAACTCAAAAAGAAATATACAAATTAGTGTCCAGATTCAATCTTTTAATATTATATTAATTGATCTTCATTATGCTAATTAATTTGAATGTATTTTCAAACATAATAATGATTTTGTAACTGAAATTTGATATTACTCTTGAATATCCATAAAGGCTAATTATTCATAATTTCTAACGGTGGCTTGTGAGAATGGGTCATTTAATGGATTGGAATAGCTTTTATTAACTACAAAGGTTGAGAGTTATAACTTCTATCAATTTATCCTATATATATATATATATATTCTATTTCAATGTTGAACGTGAGGAACAAAAAGAATAGAGAAATAAGAGTGAACAAAGTTAAAACTTTTATTCTATTTTTTTGTGCTGGGTTTTCTTCTTGTTAATCTTTGTTGTTTCTGCTCCTAGTTTATACTAGAAGAGCTTGTTGAATCCTGGGGGATATGCCTAGTATTATTCATCCCGGTGTAGGCAAAATATCCTTAAGGACAATGTCTTTGACACACCTCAAGCTAAACCGTTTATTCTCCATAATCATCCAATTTTTCCAACACCTCTCTGTCCTCAAAATAGGGGTAAAGTTTGCGTACATATTACTCTTCTCAGATTTCACTTGTGCAATTATACTGGATTGTTGTTGTCGTTATTGTTTATTTTCCTTAGTCGACAAAGATAAAATTGTAGAAATATCAATTCAGCAGTACATATTGCTTTTTTGTTCCTTACGAGTAAAGTCACAAAATTACTAAAGTCAAAAAACTTTGGCAAATTATATTTGGATAGAACATGAACTGGACTTCGAGTTTTGGAAGTGACGATAGAAATATCGGTCTTTTGAACATCAAACTAAATATAGAAAATGAAAGAAAACAAAAAATAGAAAATACTCCAAAGTGGAAGAAAGTGGTTTAATTTTCGGCTTATATATAGTCCACAGTTTTAGGTAGGGGTGACAAAAGGTGCACCATTTTCAAAACATGTTCTTTTTCCATAAATACATATGCATGGTTTTGTAGTATTTTCTGTAACCCCCCTTTCAACAAACTGAGCACTACTCTGTCATGACTCATGTTGAACCTGAAGGAAACTGCCCAAAAACAAAAATAACAATTTACATTTTTGGCAATATGTATCAGAAATTGTTGTTTCACACACTTGAGTAGTTGTCTCTTAATAACGGTGATGTTCGGATCAGCTCGGCTACATCTCCATTAAGCAGCAAACTAGCCTTAAAGCCTATAGGTTCTTATAAAATTTAAAATTTTTGTCTAAACTTTATATATATATATATATATATAACTCGAGATCATTGTAGGAATTCATAAAACTTATATCTTGAATCCGATTTTGGTCACACCATTAGGTGCTTGAGTATTTGTCTTTTTTAAATCTTTTGTTTTTTTTTGCTATTTTTTAATTATCCGAATAAATATCTATATTTAGACGTGAAAGCTCAAGATTTTTTCCAAGTGAAAGTCATCATCCATTCTTCTGAGATCATATTGACTCGGTATTTCGGCAATAGATTAATTGGAGTATTGAATTAGAGGTCCATATTGAACGTCGACCAATTTTGAATGAAGTGATGAGTGCATTCAAGTATTAGAATATAATTCATTTGGCTATAAAAATATTATTCTCATGACTCGCTTGTTAGACATTATCATGTCTAAAAGTAAAAAATTAGAAGAACTAGAACGTCAAAATAAATTATAAAAACAGTATAGAAATAAATTGAGCCTGCGAATACACAGTGTATCCTCAGGAAAATTATTCCCTTCAAGTAACCGAGGTTCTAGAATATGTCCTTCCAGAATAGAATGATTTAACTCGCCAGCGTATTGATACCAAAAACTCTGGTGATCGGCGAACCACTCAATGGTGATAAAACACACTGGAAAATATTGTACAGAAGAAGAACAAGGTAATCAAAAAATTTAGTAAGTAAAAGTTTTGGGATTGAAGGCATATTCATAGCCCATTTGGAACTGGTTTATGGTTTACAACTTTTCAGTGTAGCCATAGCTATTGGAACAGGTTTGGCATTGGTTTTGAAAATGTTTGCAACCTTTCAGAATAGTCATAATTGTTGGAACAGTTGAGAAAAAATTGCGGGAAAAACGAACGGATTTAAAATAATCCGGGAAATAAAACGGACCGGACCATTCGCGGATTATTCCAGATTGAATTTTTGTTAATTAATTTAATTAATTAATTAAATAATTGAAAAGAATTTTGTCCAAAAGGATTAAATAATCAATCTTTGACCAAATCCGAAGACGAAGCTATGCGATGACGGCGCGAGGCTTGTCTTCTTCTTAACTCTGTAAGAGCTTAAAAGATGAGCTTAACTATATATATACACAAATATTTTTTTCCTTCTACTGATTAGGGACAAAGTGCATTAGTAAAATTAACTAATTCAAAATTTCACTTCCCTCCATTTCTTTTTCCATCATTTTTCATTCACACTTTTTTTATTATTAATAAAAATACCCAACAACATTTGCACTACTAAAAACAAACGAATTTTTGAGGGAGGTTAGTTGTAAATTACAACAACCAAAATATACTCAGTATAATTTTAAAGATAGGGATAGTAAAAGAAAGTGTGTACATACCTTACCTTTACCTTGTAGAAAGATTGCTTTTAATAGTCTCTCGGCTTAAAAAATCAGATATAACACTACGAAATTCGGCAAAAACCGACAAAAAAAAATTGACAAGCTTTGGTCGGTAAACAAATGGGCCAAAAATCGGCCAAAGTTGGTCGGTTTTTTAAAATATTTTAATTTTTAGTTTTTTCCATACGAAATCGACCAACTTTGATCTGTTTTCTTTGGCGCAAAAATGCGAAAAAATATTTTTGAGTCCCGCAAAATTTATTTTTCAAGAAATCGACCAACTTTGGTTGGAAAATTCGGCCGGTCATTTTAAAAATTCGACCAACTTTGGTCGGTTACTGCGTGCGAAATACAATTAAAGAGTATAAATAAATGAAAAGACAGCCTTAAAACAAAATGCACCACTAGTGTAGTGGTAGAATAGTATCCTGCCACAGTAAACACTCCTGTTCAATTCCCAAACGGTGAATCTTTTGATTTAATAATTAAAATACCGACCAACTTTGATTGATTTTTTGTTTTTGCAATATTTTTCTTTTTTTGAAGAATTTAATTTACCGACCAAGGGTGGTCGGTAATTTCCGACTAACTTTGATCGGTATATTAAAACGACCATCAAAATATCGTCCAAGTATATTTGGTCGCATTTTGATCGGTAATTGTTCATAACTGACCAAAGTTGATTGATTTTTTCGATAGATATTTATCGGATTTCTTGTAGTGTAAATTGGCTTCAATATTATGTTAGAAATTCAGTATTTTTGATGAACCTCATTCGAAAAATTTCATCAGAAATTTGCTTGTGTTTAGTAGTGATTAATCTTATCTATTATCTAAAAATCTACAAAAAGGTTGGTGGGTTTATAAATTTTATATTCGGAGGCAAAGGAGGGATTTTCACATCTGGACCAACTTTTACCAATTTTTCGAAAGCAGTAATAATCGAAATACAATGTTTTCTGAAGGCAAAAATCAGAAAAATTGAAAATTGTTATAAAATAACGACCGTAAAGTAAGTAAATCGAAGACAAGTATAGAGAGAGATTGATATATTATTAAATTTCAAATTGATGTACATAATGAACTGAAATCTCCTTTATTTAAAGAAGAAAGGAAGTTGTTGTGTAAGCTGCTACTGCAAGCTGCTTGTAAGCTGCAACGTAAGCTGCTTGTAAGTTGCTACTGTACGAGGTATATATAATCTTATACCGGGTTAATATTTATCCATAACAGAGTACCAAAATGATAAGCTTCTTCGAGAGGCTTATTTTCAATAGAGTATCAAATAGATAAACATATTTACGACAGAGTCTCATATGTATAAGCTTCTTCAAGAAGCTTATTTACAACGGAGTTCTAAATGAACATCCATAATGTAATATATATTTATAACACTCTTTATTGGATGTTCATTAAAAGATAATGTGCCTCATTAAAACCTTTATAGGAAAAACCACGTGAAAAAAATCCCAGTGAAGGAAAAAGATTACACATATTTAGTAATACGCATTGCTAGATGCCTCATTAAAAATCTTATAAGGAAAATCCCGTGGGAAAAAACCTTAGTAAGGAAAAAAGAGCGCATCACAAATTTTACTCCCCTAATGAAAATCTTGTTTCAAATACTTGAGTCTCCGCATTCAACTCTTATATACCGTCTTCTAAAAAGTTAAAGTTGGCAAATATTTAGTGAATAAATCTACCGGATTATAACTTGAATGGAGTTGTTGTACATAAATATTACCATTTACCTGAAGATTGTGTGTGTAGAGTGCTTTTGGTTAAATGTGCTTCGTTCTATTTCCTTTTATAAATCATCCCTTCGATTGGGCTATGCATGCATCATTGTCTTTGTATAAAATTGTTGTCTTTTCTTATATTCCAAACCACAATTTTCTCGAACAAAATCAATAATTTATCTCGACCATACGCATTCCCTACTTGCTTCACGAATAGCTATTATCTTAGCATGGTTTGAAGAAGTAGTAACAATAGATTACTTTGTGGAGCGTCATGATATGATAATACCGACACATGTTAACATGTACCCGATTTGAGATCGAGCCTTAAAGGGATCAGATAAATAACTAGTATCAGTATAACCAATAAGATCTTCACTATGTTTGTTAGCATAAAATAAACTCATATCAAGAGTTTCCTTTAAATATCGCAATATATGCTTAATCCCATTTCAATATTTTTGTGTAAGGGAAGAGCTATATCTCCTAGTAAATTAACAGAAAATGTTATGTCGACCCTTGTAGCATTAGCAAGATACATAAGTGTACCAATTGCACTAAGATAAGGTATTTCGGGACCAAGGAGTTGTTCATCCTCTTATGGACATCGCAACATATCCTAATTCACTTCAAGTAATCGAACAACCATTGATGTATTCAATGGGTGTGCTTTGTCCATGTAAAAACATTTAACACCCTTTCTATATAGGCAGATTGATGGTAAAGATCCCGTCTGCTAAATGTTCAATTTGTAGACCAAGACAAAGTTTTGTTTTTCCACAAGATCTTTCATCTCAAATTCTTTCATAAGATATTCATTGAGGCGATTATACCACATGCGCCCATATTACTTTAAATGGTCTAGTGACCTATCTGATCGGGTACATTTCTTGAGACTTTGAACTCTATGCTTCATGCATTTTAAATCCTTCAGGGATATTCCTATAGATTTAATCAAATGAGTCATATAGGTTATGACTTGCGTTTAAATGGCATGACACCTTCAGGTGTCTAGACTGCAGGTCTGATCCTCACAATCTTTATAATATCGTGTGCTATATTGTATCAAATATATTGTCAAATATTATTTTGTATCGGTTCCCAGGCCACATAATTTGTTGCGATCTCATAACTTTCTTTATTTTCAGGTACCTGAACTTCTTTTAGAGTTTCATGAAATGTTATTGTGACGAGCCGACCCGTCGTCTCATGAGAACCTCTACATTTCCCCATTTCATGGTTCGTTATGCTTCATTGTCAGTGTCTTGTGTGAACGAGTTGAATTGGGTTGATTTTTGGAAGGAAATGAGACACTTAGTCTCTTTAAGGAAGGCTTATTTTGAAGAGTCAACCGGACGTTGACCTATGAGTTAGAGGGCTCGGATGTGATTGTCGGTGATTTGGTTAGCTTCGGAGAGTGATTTAAGACTTAGGAGTGTGACTGAAAGTGATTTTGGAGGTCCGGTGAATAATTAGGCTTGAATTGGCGAAGTAAGCATTTCGGCGATTTCCAGTTGATAGGTGAGATTTTGACCCGAGGGTCAGAATAGAATTCCGAGAGTTTCAGTAGCTTTGTTAGGTGAATTGGGATGTGTGTGCAAAATTTCAGGTGATTCAGAGGTGATTTGGTTGGGTTTTTTATCGAACGCGTGTTTCAGAAGTTTTGGAAGAACTTAGGCTTGAATTCGATGAGAATTGATGATTTTTGTGTTGTTGGATGTGTTTTTATGATTGGAACAAGTTTGAATAATGTTGTAGGATGCATTGGTATTTTTGATTGAGGACCCGAGGGCCTCGGGGTGAGTTCCGATGGCCATCGGGATGGATTTTGGATTTGTGAGATAGTTGATGGGTTGATATCGGGTATTTCCGCATCTACGGAAAAAAGGCTGCAGATGCGGTCTCGCAAATGCGGGTAAAGGGGTCGTAGGTGCGAGTTTTACTGAGAAGGATAGTATCCGCAGAAGCGGAGGAGGAGCCGCATCTGCGGTATCGCAGATGTGGGTTTTGGTCACGTGGGAAATTACGCAAAAGCGGATAGATTTCCGCAGGAGTGGAGTCCATAGACGCGGATGGTGTCTGCAAAAATGGTCCTGGGCAATTAATGAAACTCCGCAGAAGCGGAGGATTTCTGCAAAAGCGGATGTCGTAGAAGCGGAAAATGTACCGCATATGCGGTAAGGTGCTGAGCAGAAGGGCTTTATTATTAGGCGAAATACATAAACAGCCCCTTCAAGTTGTCCACAACGGTCAATTGAACACCTTAACTTTTCAAATGACCAGTCAGACACTTCTATTTAAAACAAATGTGTCTCGTGAACACTCGGATTCAACAGGCCTCATGTGTGTGTTACACTCGCCGATGACATGTCAATCTGACAAATTATTAGATGCCACGTGTATTTCTTAAATAAATTATACTCTATATTAAGAAATAGTTGTTATTTTTAATTAAAAAATAAGAAAAAGACCCCACTTTTCCAAATCATACCTTAAACGGAAGTTCCAACTCCAACCAAGTATCTGGAAATTTCAAGTTGAACTCACACATCTACTCTATTTTGGTTTCTTCTTAGAAATGACTACATTAAACAAAAACCATTTTTTTTAACTTTTCTTTGGATCAGAAAGCTATGAACTAAAGCTAACAGTAAAAATCTTCTTTTATTTTGTTTTCAGGAACTAAATTAATGAAAGTAGAGGATGAGAATACAAGGAATTTCCATAGGAAAATATGTGCTTTTGGATTTTTGTACCTGTGCTTTTCATAAGAACTAAAACAACTACAGAATGTCCATTGGATTTTTGTTTGTTTTTAACCATGTTCCTCCTTTTCTCTTTTTTTTTTCTATAACTGTTTTTGTGCAAATTTGCTTTTCCACTTTTTTGTGCAAATCTCCTCATGTTTTTTCCATTTCCTCCATTATTTTCCTCTTTTTGTTATGTGTGTATATATCTTTTTGTGCAAATTTGCTTTTCCATTTTTTTGTGCAAATCTCCTCAAGTTTTTTCCATTTCCTCCATTGTTTTCCTCTTTTTGTTCAGTGTGTGTAATTCTTTTTGTAATTGAGAACACAAAGAAAATGAAGTCAAAAGAGAAGGGGAGGCGCTGCTAGCTCAAGGAATTGTCTAGAATTTTATCTTAGCTAGGTCTTAGGTGCTTTGGAAGGAAGAAGAAGAGGGTTTCTTTGGTGTTTTTGTAGCTGGAGTAACGAGGAAGATGAAAAAATCAGGGAAGGGGTGTGTGGATCTCTAGGAAGAGTGGGGTCCACATTGAATTATGGAAAAACAAAAGATAAACCTAATTTTGAAGATGTTCACGCGCATAGATGTAGTTGTAACACACTAATTTTGCCATGTCAGCGGAGAGGGTTTAAAAGAATATATTTCTACCAAGTCGAGGTGTCTGACTGGTCACATGGCAAGTTAAGATGTTCAACTGACCGTTATGGACAACTTTGAGGGGCGCTTTATGTATTTCGCCTTTTCTAAACCTAAATAATTAGTTTTTGCGAGCTAAGCTGTTGTTCCACCATTTTTGAACATCTTTGAGAGCTTTTGGACGGGAATTGAAGAGGGATTCAAGAGATAACACCTAGAGGTAAGATTTTTGCACTCAATACTCATTTTATGGTGAAATCCACCTAGGAATTTATGGAAATTAAGCCAAAATTGAAGAAACTAAGGCTTGAAATTTTGAAACATAATTTAGGGATTTGAAGGACCATTTGAGGTCGGATTTGAGAAATTTTGGTATGTATAGACTCGTGGCGTGATAAGGAATCCGGTGATGTTAATTTTTTGATTTTTCAAAAAGTGGGCTTAGGGCTCGGGTTTTACAAATTTCATGATTATGGGTATTGATCCTATAGCATAATGTGACATATTCATTCTGGTTTTGGTCAGAATCGACACGCGAAGAGGTTGATTTGAGATGCAAAGGCGTCGCGAGCCAGATATTTTGCCGGTTCGAGGTGAGTAATGGTTGTAAATGGTATCCTGAGGGTTTGAAACCCTGGACTGCACACCATAGTATTATATTGAGGTGACTTACATGTCGAATATGAGTGTGGGGCAGAGCACCGTTGGGGATTGTGACTTGGTTCATCTTGGTTGTTGATTTTTATCGCGTATTTGACTGGAACTACTTGTTATCATCATAATTTGGGCTGATTGCCATTTTTGGGCTTCGTGCCAACTGTGTGAATCATTCAGGACTGATATCACTATTTTCGCATTATTACTTTGCATATTACTTAATCTCGGTCCAGGGTTTTAATACTGTTTTGCAAACTCAGTCATTTTTCTAAGATTTGAAAACTTAAACAATATTTTATTAACATTTTGAGTTGAGAACTATTATTTTAATATTTCCTAAGAGGCTTATGTGCATTTCTGGACTGGGCATAGATCTGGTTGTGCGCCGTAACAGTGTTATATTGATATCGAGGCTGAGAGCCTGGTGGATTACATTGATCTTGAGGCCGAGAGCCTGGATGATTATATTGATATTGAGGCCGATAGCCTAGTTGATGCCACGAGATGGCTTGATATTGTGCTTGGGCTGTAGGAGCCCCTACGGAGTCTGTACACACCCTCAGTGAGCGCCGTCGACAAAAAATAAATGGATGGCTTGGGCTGCATGCCACAGTGGGTACCAGAGTGTACCGTCATATGCATTACATTGCATTCATACATTTGTTCTTATTTGTATTATCTGTCATAACATTTCTGCACTCTTATTTCATTGGCTTTTATGCTACTTCTTACAATAATTACATGATATCCTGGCGTTATCTCCTAATAGAGTGTTGTGCCCGAGGGGCTAACTTTTGTGCTTTGTTGCACTACTTGTTTCGCAATCATTTGCTTAACTGTTGGAAAAAGACATTTTCAAAAGAGGTTTTAAACTGAACCAAGATATATTTAAAGATTTCACAGTCTCAGTGTTTTCTCAAAGGGTTTACATTGCTCCTATATAGCATGATGGCTTCTATGCGTGATTTTTTACTGCTCAGTTGTTATTTACTCTTATTACTCACTGAGTTGGAGTACTCACTTTACTCCCTGCACCTCGTGTGCAGATGCAGGTATTTGATCACCAGTAGCGGGTTTTGAGCTGATTAGAGATGTTGTTATCATAACTGAGTCAGGTGACCGCTAGCGTTCGCGGCACCGGATTGCTTCCTTTTGATTCTAAATTCTATTCTATATAGTACAGGCCTTGTAGTTGTATTAAAATCCTCCTAGATGATCGTGACTTGTGACACCCCGGTTGGGTTATGTGGGGTTATCTTACTGAATGTTATTGCGAATAAGTTGAAATTATTGTATTCACGCATGTCTAGTAACTGCTAAAGAAATGATTTGGGTAAACTGGATGGCCTTGTCTTCACGAGAGGCGCCATCACGAACAGGTATAGGATTTGGGTCGTGACAAGTTGGTATCACATCCTAGGTTACTAGGTCTCGCAAGTCATGAGCGGGTTTAGTAGAGTCTCGCGGATCGGTACAGAGACGTCTGTATTTATCCTCGAGAGGCTGCAGAATCGTTAGAAAACTTCACATTCTTGAATTCTTATCATGCGTCTTTGATTTAGCTTGAAAAGAAACTCTTGAAATTCCTTTCACGCATTTGTAAGCGCATATTAGCGCGCAGTATTAGATGTACCTTGATGGCTTGTGATTCCCCGATCAAGGGGAGAGATGTGATCTATGTAAGTTTGATGTTGGGCCGGGCGAGATGTGATCTTTGTGAGTTTGATGTTGGGCCAGTCTGAAGGACTTGGTGCTGATTGTGTGAGCAAGTATTTTGAACTTATATGTTCGTTATTGTCCCTATTAGCCGGAATGGCGGTTGGATATCAATGTGATGAGTATATTAGTACTGCGAGATGTATCGATATGACTTGGTAGTGACAAAGAAGTCTACTGGATAATAGATGAAATGTTAAGTGTTCGATTCCTATTGTGATTTGATGTGTAGCCCGAATTATGGGCACGTGAAGAATTGTTCTGTGTCTCTTAATTGGGGGGTGATGTGCATTTCATGTGGCGGTATGATTTCAGACCAGGAAAACTAAATGACTGTGTAAAGTGTATGACCATGGAAGTTATACAGAAATACTAAATTGAGGCGAAGCTGGTTGGTTAGCTCCTGCGGAGTGTTCTTATGTGGAATAACACACAAAAAATCACAAAAAATCGCGCACAACACAAAACTATTTTATTTTGCATTTTTGGGAGTAATTATCATGTAGGGAAAAAATCACGTGCTCACAATGATCTGTGTTTTCACAAACTTATAAATAATTTGAGTTTAATCTCACTATGGTATTGTGGCATCATTAGAGTAAAAGTGTTGAGTGTGTCTTGCTATATGGCTTCGAGCCAATTTAGGGAGTTGTTGGCTTCAGTTGGAGTGTGCGGGTGAGTTAGCTATGACTAGAGTAAAGGAAAATTTTGACAAAGGTTGCATTATACCTCATAGAATGTGAGAACCACGGAATGTCTAGAGCGTTGTTGGTAAAGGATGCTCGGTGTATAGAGCAGAAAATTGCTCGTTTGAATTGGGATGAGGACTTCATTTTTATAGTATCGGAGTTCCAATGAGGCACGGGTGATTCTATTCGTTTGATCAGGTGAATTGCAGTTTGAATAAAAAGTAAATGAACTCTCGAGAATGGTTTTATTGTGTTCAAGATTATACATGGAACAATCGGGTATCTTAAAGTTGTGCATGTGGTTAGAGATTGTGTTTTCAGAAGAAGGGGGCAAGTCTTGTGGTATTTTTATGTTAATTATGGGATTCTACGTATCGGTATCAGGAAAGTAAAGGTAACGGATTTAGATTCACAGGAAGTTCTTCATAGTAGATTATTTTGGGAATGTGGTATTTCTGGGAATATTTGAGAGAGTGTTCTGTGGCTTATGGGTCTTAGACAATGTGGTCTTGTGCTTGGGTCTCGTGTGGTAAACCTGGGTTGAGGCATTGTGGTGCTACAACAAGAGGGAATATCACGTGGAAGATGAATCAGAAGGAAAATTAGATAGATGGAATAGCTTGATAGTAGACCAAATTGGTATGGTAAGGATATGATAAATTTCTTTGTATGTGTTCGAGGTGATGAGCCCTTATAGGTATTTTGCAGCAAATCTCTTGAGTTCTGATAGCTTTCTTAGCTTGGTTTGGATAAAACGATTCAATCCTGGCAGTTTAGCTTGTGCAAATGGAATTGGGAGAGAGTTCTTGTTGGGTTTTACCGTGGTTTGGAGATGTATATATTTTCTATGGGCATGCGAAGCATAGGATGTGTAATGATATTCTTCCAAATAGGATCAGTGAAAGTTCTTGGCTAGATGAGTTACAATTTAATTCTGAAAAAGAAGTTAATAAGAGTTTTATGTTGATAACGTATTATAAAATAATGATTGTAAAGTAAATATTACGAAGACAGGTATAGAGAGAGATTGATATATTATTCAATTTCAAATTGATATACATAATGAACTGAAATCTCCTCTGTTTATAGAAGAAACAAAGTTACTGTGTATCCTGCTACTGCAAGCTGCTTGTAAGCTGCTATGGCAATAAGGCGGGGCGGGCTTTGTTTGATGCGAGGCGGGGCAGGCTATTTGTTTGATGCCGGGTGGGGCGGGCTTTGTTTGATGCCGGGTGGGGCGGGTTCAATGCGGGGCAACTTTGAATTTTTTCTTTTCTTGAAATAAAGCAATCATTTCAACTACAATTTCACATTCTTCTTCACTAGCATAAATACTGTTTTGATTTATAACTAACCAATTTGCATACGTTTCACTAAAATAATATTACATAGTCAAAATATCGTGATAGTAATAGAAAAATATACTCTGAAGGTTGCTAACGAACTATTCGTATTTTCATATCATTGGAAGATGAATCAATTTTAAGAAATTGAATAGGTTGCAACATGATAAATAGCATTAATTTTTTAAACGTGTTTCCACATCTATAATCCAATCCAATGTTATGATGATTGGTAATTAAAGAGTTTGTCTATGATTTATCTTTATTGAACGGTAAGTTTATATTTTAGTAAAAAATATTATCTGAATAGTTTTCAAATAAAGGGTAAAAATAATCATTCTAAATTTTATGGATATTTTAGTAAATTAACTTTAGACTTGGGAGCTTTCCACTTTTAGTATAATATGATACGATGATATAGATAGATATTACCTAATAAAATGTCAAACTAATTTGTTTTAGAAAAAAATAAAATAAAAAAAAATTAGAAAAATAACTATGCGGGGCAGGGCGTGTTGAATACTAAAAAAATAACTATGCGGGTTGGATTAAATTTTCTGTGGGTTTTGCCAAACCCGCTCCGAACCCGCCCAACCCCATTGTCATCCCTAGCTGCTACTGCAAGTTGCTATGTAAGCTATTTGTAAGTTGTTTGTAAGCTGCTACGCATATAATCTTCTACCAGGGTAATATTTATCCATAACAGAATACCGAAATGATAAGTTTCTTCCAGAGGCTTATATCCAATAAAGTATCAAATAGATAAATTTATTTACGGCTCGCATATGAATAAGTTTCTTTAGAACTTTGATACCAACTTGTCACGACCCGGATTTTCCCCCAACATCGGGATCGTGATGGCGCCTACTCGTGGTAGCTAGGCAAGCCACTGTATTCATACTATCCTGTTTTTAACACAATTTTAATTAAATAAATGCGGAATACTTTATCGAAATGGAAATAACAAATCACAAGGTGAAAATTATACTGAAATCCTCTACCCAAGACGTGGAGTCACCAACTCACAAACTACTATGAAATACTACACATAAAAGTCTGAAGGAAATATAACATAATACTGTTTGTCTCGGAACAACGAGACTACAGCTATTAACATAAATAGAGAAAGAGACGCCGGGCCTGCGGACGTCCGCAAGCTACCTCGGTCTCAAATGTGATCAACTCCCACGCAATCTATTTACTGCTGCTGCTGCTCCTGATCGTAACCTGGACCTGTGCAAAAACGCACAGAAGTGTAGCATCAGCACGACCGACCCCATGTGCTGGTAAGTGCCTGGCCTATCCCGGCGAAGTAGTGACAAGCCTAGGACCAAACACCCACATAAACCTGTGCAAATTCAATATATATATGTGTACCACAAAATAACAAGAAATAATCAAGTATTAACACAATAAGGAATATCTTAAAGAATTCAACAATTAACCACAATTAATAATTTCACGAGGAAAAACAAAGTGTAATGTAAACACAAATAATATCAATTCAAGGAATAGCAAACAGTTGCACGGCATCACCCTTCGTGCTTTTACTCTCATCCTCACATCCATAGTACGGCATGATCCTTCGTACATGGTTCGATAATAGGGCACGGCATGATCCTTCGTGCATAATCAATAATAGGGCACGGCATCACCCTTCGTGCATTATCACTCTTCCTCACCCAAATAACAATCAAATAAGTTCACAAGGAAAACAAGGTATAATAGAAACACAAGTAATATCAAGTCAAGGAATGGCAAATAGTTGCACGGCATTACCCGAATAAAATATAATGGAAAAACAAGTAATATCAAGTCAAGGAATAGCAAACAATTGCACGGCATCACCCTTCGTGCTTTTACTCTCATCCTCACCAAATAAACAAATAAAGTACACGGCATCACCCTTCGTGCTTTTACTCTCATCCTCGCATCCATAGTACGGCATGATCCTTCGTACATGGTTCAATAACGAGGCACGGCATGATCCTTCGTGCATAATCAATAAATAAACATGGCACGGCATTAACCTTCGTGCATAAATAAATAAACATGGCACGGCATCACCCTTCGTGCATTATCACTCTTCCTCACCCAAATAACAATCACAGTTAAGGGCAAAGAAAGAAACAGTAATTCATAAACCGTGCCATCAAGGGCAACCAATAATTATCTTCACAACAAGTCCCAACAAGGGAAAACAATAACATTTCATCTGTAATATATTTCAAAATAATCATTTTTCAACGACTCACGGTCATACTAGACGCCAGTGTATGGATGCTCGTCACCACGGCCCATGCACCGCACTCGATCACATAACACATAACACATAATCCTATTCCCTCAAGCTAGGATAGAACAAACACTTACCTCGAATGCTTATGAACAATTCAATCCGTGGAAATGTCTTTTCTTTCAATTTGGCTCCAATCCAACCGTATCTATACACAATTGATTTAATATCATCAATTCTACTCGACAAACTAATTCTTAATACCAAATAACACTTTTACAACATTCTGCCATGAATAGTAAATTTCAACCCCGGGCCCACATGGTCGGAATTCGGGGTTAGGACCAAAATCCGGTTACCCATCCCCCCACGAGTTCATGTATATAATTTGTTTCAAAATCGGACCTCAATTCGAGGTCCAATTCCCCAATTTATGAAAAACCCTATTTTCTAACAAAAACAAGAATTTTACCATGAAAATCATTGATTTCTTATGAAAAACATGTTTAATGATGTTAGGAATTGAAAGAATTAAGTAAAAAGTGACTTACAAATCGTTTTGATGAAGAAGAAATCCTTGAAGAGTCGCAAATGGGTGTTTTGGTTTTGTGAAAAATGAAGAAATAACTGAAATTCGTGTTTTTCAGGTCTCTGTGTTCGCATTTGCGAACATGGGTTCGCAATTGCGAACCCCGACCAATTTCCTGGAGTTTGAAAAATAAGCTAAGGGTGGAAAGTTCGCATTTGCGAACATTTGTTCGCATTTGCGAACAGTTCGCATTTGCGAACTAATGTTCGCATTTGCGAACACATGCTTTACAAGGCATTGTTCGCATTTGCGAACAATGGTTCGCATTTGCGAACCAAGGCAATCACTGGGACGTTCGCATTTGCGAACAATGGTTCGCATTTGCGAACCAAGGCAGCACACTGGGGACCTTCGCAAATGCGAACAATTGTTCGCATTTGCGAACAAGGCTGGCTTCGCATTTGCGATCAAGGTTCGCATTTGCGAGCCTTGCCTTACATTGTCCCCTTCGCAATTGCGAGAAATTCTTCGCAATTGCGAAGCCAACAGCTGGGTGAAAAAAAACCAGCAGTTCAAAATTCAGAATTTCATCCAACGGCCTATCAAATCTTTACCCGAGCCCCCCGGGCTCCAAACCAAACATGTACACAACCTCAAAAACATATTATGGACTTGTTCGTGCGATCATATCGCCAATATCACCTCGTTTTAATCAAATCGAGCCTCAAACTCATGATTTTCATACTTTTGATTTTCAAAACTTCTTAACTTGGAACTCGAGGTCCAAAACATCTCAAACGACATCCAAATGTCACCAAACTTTACAGAAATCACATATATAATATTTAAGACTTGTACCGGGCGTCGGAACCAAAATACGAGCCCGATACCAAGGTCTATTAATTTATTTCCTTTAATAATTGCATCAAAAACAATTTCACATAAAAATTCATAACTTGGGCTCTAGGCCTCAGAATTCGACTCCGGACACATGTCCAAGTCCCGTATTTTCCTACGGACCTCTCGGGACCATCCAATCTCGGGTCCGGATCCGTTTACCAAAAATGTTGACCGAAGTCAACCATATCAATATTAATATCATTTTTATCCAAATTTCTCATAGAATTCATATTTTCTATCACAAAATCTTTCGGCTACATGCTCGGATCGTGCACGTAAATCGAGGCAACATAGAATGAGGTTTTCAAGGCCTCAGAAGCTCGAAATTATTAATAAAATAAGTGATGACCCTTTGGGTCGTCACAATCTCCACCTCTAAAACAACGTTCGTCCTCGAACGGACAAAAGAAAGAAGTACCTGAGTCAGGAAACAAGTGTGGGTAACGGCTCCGCATATCGGACTCGGACTCCCGGGTCGATGCCTCGGGAGGCCGACCTCTCCACCGAACACGCACGGAAGGATAACTCTTCGACCTCAGCTGTCGAACCTGCGGGTCTAGAATAGCCACCGGCTCCTCCTCGTAGGATAGATCATTGTCCGATTGGACGATGCTGAAGTCTAACACATGTGTGGGATCGCGCGTGGTATCTCCGAAGCATAGATACGTGAAAAGCGGATGCGCGGCTGATAAGCTAGGCGGCGAAGCTAATCTGTAAGCCACCCCTCCCATGCTGTCTAGAATCTCAAATGGGCCGATATACCTAGGGGTCGAGCTTGCCCTTCTTCCCAAACCTCGTCACGCCCTTCATAGGCGACACCGGAGCAATACTCGTTCACCAACCATGAAATCTACATCTCGAACCTTACGATCCGCATAAGTCTTTTGCCTGGGCTGAGCTAAACGCAATCTCTCCTGAATAGTCTTGACCTTATCCAAGCCTCCTGAACTAAGTCTGTACCTAACAACCGAGCCTCTCCCGGTTCAAACCATCCAGCCGGTGATCGACATCGCCTACCATACAACGCCTCATACGGAGCCATCTGGATGTTAGATTGGTAGCTGTTATTGTAGGCGAACTCGCTAATGGGAACCGGTCCCACGAGCCTCCGAAATCAATAACACGAGGCTCGAAGCATGTCCTCGAGAATCTGAATAGTCCTCGCGGTCGGCCATCCGTGCGAGGATGAAATGCTGTACTCGACGAACACGGGTGCCTAACTCCTGCTCGAACCGCTCTCCAGAACCGCGAGGTAAACTGCGTACCCCGATCAGAGATAATAGATACTGGCACCCCATGGAGACGAACAATCTCCCTAATGTAAACCTCCGCTAACCTCTCTGACGAGTAGGAGACAGATACTGGAATAAAGTGTGCTGACTTGGTCAGCCTATCAACAATGACCCAAATAGCATCAAATTTCTTCTGAGTCAAAGGAAGTCCAGTAACGAAGTCCATAGTGATCCGCTCCCATTTCCATTCGGGAATTTTAATCCTCTGGAATACACCACCAGGTCTCTGGTGCTCATATTTCACCTGTTGACAATTTAGACACCGAGCGACATACGCAACGATATCTTTCTTCATTCGCGCCACCAATAGTGCTGCCGTAAGTCCTGGTACATCTTCGCGGCGCCTGGGTGAATAGAATACCGCGAACTGTGGGCCTCTGCTAAGATCAACTCTCGAATTCCTTCGACATTGGGCACACAAACTCGACCTTGCAATTTCAATACCCCATCATCATCTAGGTTTACCTGTGTGGCACCTCCCCGCTGTACTGTATCTCTCAACTCGCGCAAATGAGGATCATCAAATTGCCTCTCACGGATACGCTCTAATAATGAAGAACGAGCGACCGTGCAGGCTAACACCCTGCTAGGCTCAGAAATGTCTAATCTCACGAACCGGTTGGCTAAGGCCCTGGACATCTAGAGCTAATGGTCTCTGATTGACCGGAATATATGCAAGACTACCCATGCTGGCATACTTTCTACTCAATGCATCGGCCACCACATTGGCCTTACCCGGGTGATATAATATAGTAACATCATAGTCTTTTAGCAACTCTAACCATCTCCGCTGTCGTAGATTCAACTCCTTCTGTTTGAACAAAGTACTGTAGGCTTTTGTGATCAGTGTACACCTCACATGTCACACCATATAGATAATGCCTCCGGATCTTTAAGGCATGAACCACTGCTGCTAATTCAAGATCATGAACTGGATAATTCTTCTCATGTATCTTTAACCGCCTCGAAGCATAAGCGATAACCTTACCATCCTGCATCGATACCGCTCCAAGCCCTGTACGAGATGCGTCACGATAAACTGTGTAAGGCCACATGCACTGTGGGTAGTACCAACGCTGGTGCGGTGGTCGAAGGCTGTCTTGAGCTACGAAAGCTCGCCTCGCACCTCCTCGACCCGCTGAAGCGGACACCGCCACGGGTCGACACTGGTCATCGGGGCCGCAATAGAAGAAAACCCCTCTGCAAAACGACGGTAGTAACTTGCTAATCCCAAGAAACTCCGTATCTCAGTCGCCGAAGCTGGTCGAGGCCAATTCTGGGCTGCCTCGATCTTCTTTGGGTCTACCACTGAATACCCTCCACGGATACGATATGACCCGGAAATGCTACCGAACTCGGCCCGAACTCACATTTTGAAAATTTGGCATATAGGCGATTATCCTTCGAGTACGAAGAACCAGCTACGAGGTCTTTGCTGCGTGCTCTTCTGGTCGCGGGAGTATACCGAGGATGTCATCTATGAAGACTATCACGAACGGATCTAAGTAAGGCCCTGAATACCGGATTCATCAACTCCGTGAATGCTTGTTGGGGCATTGGTCGACCCGAAGGACATGACCGAGAACTCATAATGCCCGTATCTAGAGCGAAAGGCATGCTTAGGAATGTCGGCCGCCACGATCTTCGGTCGATGGTAGCCGACCTCGAAGTCTATCTTAGAGAATACCCTCGCTCCCGGGAGATCCGGTCAAACAAATCATCAATCCTCGGCGGTGGATATTTATTTTTGATAGTCACTTTGTTTAACTATCGGTAATCAATACACGTCCGCGTCGAGCCATCCTTCTTCTTTACAAATAATACGGGTGCTCCCGGGGAAACAGCGGGCCTGATAAAGCCCTTCTCAAGAAGGTCCTGCAACTGATCTTTCAGCTCTTTTAGCTCCGGCGGGGCCATACGATAGGGTGGAATAGAGATGGGTCGAGTGCCCGGTGCCAGATCAATACAGAAATCAATATCCCTGTCGGGTGGCATGCCCGACAGGTCTGAAGGAAAAACCTCCGGAAACTCCCGTGCAATAGGGACCGACTCAATGGAAGGAACTTCTGCGCTGGAATCACGAACATAAGCCAGATAAGCTAGACACCCCTTCTCGACCATACGTCGAGCCTTAACATAGGAAATAACGGTGCGAACGGAGTGGCTTGAGGTACCCTTCCACTCTAATCGGGGTGATTCTGGCAAGGCTAAGGTGACGGTCTTAGCATGACAATCAAGAATAGCATGGTATGGGGACAACCAGTCCATCCCCAATATGACATCAAAATCTACCATATCCAAGAGCAACAGATCAACACGGGTCTCGAGACCCCCAAATATAACTACGCACGAACGATGCACCCGATCGACTACAATGGAGTCACCCACTGGTGTAGCCACATAAACTGGAATATCCAGAGCATAGGCGGGCACGACCAAATACGGTGCGAAGTAGGAAGACACGTAGGAATATGTAGATCCGGGGTCAAATAATACTGAAGCACCTCTGCCACACACAGAAAATAGTACACGTAATCACGGCATCTGATGCCTCTCGCCTCTGGCCTGGCCGGTAAAGCATAGAAACGGGGATCTGCACCTCCCTCTGAGCTGCGTCTCTGGGACGACCATCAACTGGCTGACCTCTACCTCGGGCTGGACGGTCTCTACCTCTGCGGTCTCGACCTCCGCCTCTAAAATCTCTACCCCGCCTGCGGGCTGGTCGGGCGAGGCGAGGGTCGGTCGGGGCACCGAATCGTAGGACGAGGACCTCGCTGCCGAGAGTTGCCCGCTGCTATAGGGCAATTCACGATAAAATGACACGGGTCGCCACGACCAGTGGCAGACTCTTGGAGTGATAGGGGCTGCTGGCCACCGACGACCCGAATGGCCTCCACGAACACTGTGAAGAGGCTGAGCATTAATAGGATGCGGTCCGAATAATGCCCCGAGAACCACGATCACACGATCCACCCGTGAAGCTCGAAGGGCGGAATGAAAAGGCACGGAGGACCGGCCTCTGTCAAAGGATTCTCTGCTATCGGAGGAAGAACCACCAAACTGCCTGAATGACGAGGCCTCTTGTCCGAAGAATAACCGCCTCCCCTAGCAAGAGCCGTCTCAACTCTGCGTGCTGCATTGGCTGCCTCCTGAAATGATATGTCACTCCCCACGCCCATAGCCATCTGGAGTCTAATCGGCTGATTAAGCCCATTTATAAATCTGCGGACCCTCTCCCGCTCGGTGGGAAGTATCACCGCTGCGTGACGAGCCAAGTCGATAAATCTCGTCTCGTACGTGTAGCTGTCATGGTGCCACGATGGAGGCGCTCAGCGCCTCCGAAGTAAATCCCGGCCGAGTAGCGAGGAGAAACTTCTCCATAAACGGTTCCGCAAACTGGTCCCATGATAGAGCTGGGGACCCTGCTGCTGGTCGAGTCAGGCAATAATCTCTCCACCGAGTCTTGGCGGATCCTGCAAGTATGAAGGTACAGAAATCGACTCCGTTTGTCTCCACGATCCCCGTAGTGCTTGAGAATCTCATGGCAGCCGAATAAGAAGTCCTGAGGATCCTGCGATGCGGCTCACGCCGAATGTAGTGGTAAACAGCTTGGAGAACCGATCAAGTCTCCATAAAGAATCAGAAGTCATGGCCGCTCCATCTCCGGCCTGAGCTATGGTACCTGACTAAGTGGCCACAGCTGGCTGGACCACTGGTGCTTGAGGCTGGGGAGCTACTAGCTCCGGAGTACGTGCAATAGGAGTCTGGGCCCCTTCTCCAGCCTGAGAAGCGGCTGGTGCAACTGGTAATAAGCCTGCTCGGGTAATGCTGTCCATAAAACCCGCTATCCTGACCAGAGCCTCTCGAAGGTCCAGGGTAAATAGAGCCTCTCCTGGGACCTGAGCTGGGCCCACTGGAGCTGCTGGGACTGGAACCTCCTCGCCAGTCTCAATATGGAGCTCCACCTCTGGAATAGCTGCCGGGGGCTGAGCTCTGCCCCTACCGCGGCCTCCGATACGACCTCGGCCCCTGCCCCTCACGGGAGTTGCCTGGGGCTCAGGCTGCTGATCAGCGGACAAAGAAGCGCGTATCCTTGCCATCTGCGAAAGGACGGAGTAGATATTCAATCAGTTATTGATGAACAAGTCGCACGACAAGAAAGAACAAATGAGAGACTCTTTCCTAACTCAATAGACTCTGGAGGACAAGTACGGACGTCTCCGTACCTACCTCTCAAACTCACTAAGCTTGTTCGTGAGTGGTGAGACCTATGTAACCTAGAGCTCTGATACCAACTTGTCACGACCCGGATTTTTTTTCCCCCCAACATCGGGATCGTGATGGCGCCTACTCGTGGTAGCTAGGCAAGCCACTGTATTCATACTATCCTGTTTTTAACACAATTTTAATTAAATAAATGCGGAATATTTTATCGAAATGGAAATAACAAATCACAAGGTAAAAATCATACTGAAATCCTCTACCCAAGACGTGGAGTCACCAACTCACAAACTACTATGGAATACTACACATAAAAGTATGAAGGAAATATAACATAATTCTGTTTGTCTCGGAACAATGAGACTACAGCTATTAACATAAATAAAGAAAGAGACGCCGGGCCTGCGGACGTCTGCAAGCTACCTCGGTCTCAAATATGATCAACTCCCACGCAATCTATTTACTGCTGCTGCTGCTCCTGATCGTAACCTGGACCTGTGCAAAAACGCACAGAAGTGTAGCATCAGCACGACCGACCCCATGTGCTGGTAAGTGCCTGGCCTATCCCGGCGAAGTAGTGACAAGCCTAGGACCAGACACTCACATAAACCTGTGCAATTCAATATATATATGTGTACCACAAAATAACAAGAAATAATCAAGTATTAACACGATAAGGAATATCTTAAAGAATTCAACAATTAACCACAGTTAATTATTTCACAAGGAAAAACAAAGTGTAATGTAAACACAAGTAATATCAATTCAAGAAATAGCAAACAGTTGCACGGCATCACCCTTCGTGCTTTTACTCTCATCCTCGCATCCATAGTACGGCATGATCCTTCGTACATGGTTCAATAATAGGGCACGGCATGATCCTTCGTGCATAATCAATAAATAAACATGGCACGGCATCACCCTTCGTGCATTATCACTCTTCCTCACCCAAATAACAATCAAATAAGTTCACAAGGAAAACAAGGTATAATAGAAACACAAGTAATATCAAGTCAAGGAATGGCAAATAGTTGCACGGCATTACCCGAATAAAATATAATGGAAAAACAAGTAATATCAAGTCAAGGAATAGCAAACAATTGCACGGCATCACCCTTCGTGCTTTTACTCTCATCCTCACCAAATAAACAAATAAAGTACACGGCATCACCCTTCGTGCTTTTACTCTCATCCTCGCATCCATAGTACGGCATGATCCTTCGTACATGGTTCAAGAATAGGGCACGGCATGATCCTTCGTGCATAATCAATAAATAAACATGGCACGGCATTAACCTTCGTGCATAAATAAATAAACATGGCACGGCATCACCCTTCGTGCATTATCACTCTTCCTCACCCAAATAACAATCACAGTTAAGGGTAGAGAAAGAAACGGTAATTTATAATCCGTCCCATCAAGGACAATCAATAAAAATCTTCACAACAAGTCCCAACAAGGGAGAACAATGACGATTCATCTGTAATATATATCTCAAAATAATCATTTTCCAACGACTCACGGTCATACTAGACGCCAGTGTATGGATGCTCGCCACCACAGCCCATACACCGCACTCGATCACATAACACATAACACATAATCCTATTCCCTCGAGCTAGGATAGAACAAACACTTACCTCGAATGCTTATGAACAATTCAATCCGTGGAAATGTCTTTTCTTTCAATTTGGCTCCAATCCAACCGTATCTATACACGATTGATTTAATATCATCAATTCTACTCAACAAACTAATTCTTAATACCAAATACCACTTTTACAACATTCTGCCATGAATAGTAAATTTCAAACCCGGGCCCACATGGTCGGAATTCGGGGTTAGGACCAAAATCCGGTTACCCATCCCCCACGAGTTCATGTATATAATTTGTTTCAAAATCGGACCTCAATTCGAGGTCCAATTCCCCAATTTATGAAAAACCCTATTTTCTAACAAAAACAAGAATTTTACCATGAAAATCATTGATTTCTTATGAAAAACATGTTTAATGATGTTAGGAATTGAAAGAATTAAGTAAAAAGTGACTTACAATCGTTTTGATGAAGAAGAAATCCTTGAAGAGTCGCAAATGGGTGTTTTGGTTTTGTGAAAAATGAAGAAATAACTGAAATTCGTGTTTTTCAGGTCTCTGTGTTCGCATTTGCGAACATGGGTTCGCAATTGCGAACCCCGACCAATTTCTGGAGTTTGAAAATTAAGCCAAGGGTGGGAAGTTCGCATTTGCGAACATTTGTTCGCATTTGCGAACGGTTCGCATTTGCGAACTAATGTTCGCATTTGCGAACACATGCTGTATAAGGCAGTGTTCGCATTTGCGAATAATGGTTCGCATTTGCGAACCAAGGCAGTCACTGGGACGTTCGCATTTGCGAACAATGGTTCGCATTTGCGAACCAAGGCAGCACTGGGGACCTTCGCAAATGCGAACAATTGTTCGCATTTGCGAACAAGGCTGGCTTCGCATTTGCGATCAAGGTTCGCATTTGCGAGCCTTGCCTTACACTGTCCCCTTCGCAATTGCGAGAAATTCTTCGCAATTGCGAAGCCAACAGCTGGGTGAAAAAAACCAGCAGTTCAAAATTCAGATTTTCATCCAACGGCCTATCAAATCTTTACCCGAGCCCCCGGGCTCCAAACCAAACATGTACACAACCTCAAAAACACATTATGGACTTGTTCGTGCGATCATATCGCCAATATCACCTCGTTTTAATCAAATCGAGCCTCAAACTCATGATTTTCATACTTTTGATTTTCAAAACTTCTTAACTTGGAACTCGAGGTCCAAAACATCTCAAACGACATCCAAATGTCACCAAACTTTACAGAAATCACATATATAATATTTAAGACTTGTACCGGGCGTCGGAACCAAAATACGAGCCCGATACCAAGGTCTATTAATTTATTTCCTTTAATAATTGCATCAAAAACAATTTCACATAAAAATTCATAACTTGGGCTCTAGGCCTCAAAATTCGACTCCGGACACATGTCCAAGTCCCATATTTTCCTACGGACCTCTCGGGACCATCCAATCTCGGGTCCGGATCCGTTTACCAAAAATGTTGACCGAAGTCAACCATATCAATATTAATATCATTTTTATCCAAATTTCTCATAGAATTCATATTTTCTATCACAAAATCTTTCCGGCTACATGCTCGGATCGTGCACGTAAATCGAGGCAACATAGAATGAGGTTTTCAAGGCCTCGGAAGCTCGAAATTATTAATAAAATAAGTGATGACCCTTTGGGTCGTCACACTACCCAAGATTGGTGTCACAATACTCACGAATATATTTATAACAAAAATCTATTAGTTATTAATGAAATTTTAAATTTTTGTCCGACTTATTATGCATTTATTTCTTACTTCCTATATATAACTAAGGATTACATTAGGTTTCATTCTGTGTTCTGACAACGTAAAAATTTAAAATTATCGGATTAAGTTAATCTACAATAAAAGGTGTAATCTTTTTACATCAACCAATATGACAACAAAAATAATAATTTAATGTAACTAATTAAATTATATTGATGTTGTAAAATCTTTTTTATTGTCAAGTTATAAACTCATTTAAAAATAACTCATGAGTATAAGTCATAATGTATCTAATCTTTATCATATAAGAGTGTGGTCTAATAGTTAACGATATGTGTTGAAAATTATGAAGCTTCAATTTATTTAAGTTTTAATGGATAACTATTCCTTCCTTAATTAGAAATTTTGGGTTCGAGTCCTGAGTATAAAAAAATCTTTGGTAAGAAATACTTTCCCCCGAAAGAGTTCTTGTAAGGTTAAAATAATCAATTCTATTGTTAATTAATGCTAAAAAGTGACTTTTTTAAAATATACATAAAACATTCAAAAAATCACTTATTTTGGAAGTATTTTGAGACATGATCAAACTGATCGGAATACTATAATTATAAAACAAAATAATTAATCACACGTCCTCCGTGTCTAAGAAATAAGCCGGCAGATCTGCCCCACATTATTACCAGTACAGAACCTATGCAACTTTTTTCTCTAGTCTTTCTTTTTTTATTTTTAATTCGATGTCCGATATTTATATTAAAGTTTGATTAAATTTAAATTTGTGTCGGAAAATTCTATATTGAAGGTAAAACGTTCTTTAACAAAGACGATTCTCTGCCAAGAACTTAAACTCAAAACCTTTAATTAACGACATAGAAATACTTATAACTCCACCGCTAACCCTTTTTCACTTCCCATGCCTAAGAAGTAAGCTGGCAGATTTGCCACACGTTATTACCAGTCCAGAACCTATGCACTGTTTTGTCTGGTCTTTCTTTTTCACTTTCTCTGGTCTTACTTTAACAAATAAAACTAGAACAGAACATCATGAGTAATTAATTACGTAGAAATTTGATTAAAATTAGGAAATAAATATCTCCGCCCACAATTAGAATTGCTACGTGTAGAACTTAGAATGAGAGAAAGACATCCACGTCTTTGTTTACTCTAATTTGCGCCGATGCAATTGCCGCCTTTACGTGTCATCTCAACTCGCCACCTTTCCCTCTTTGTCACCAAACTCCCTAAGGGTTCGTTTGGTTTCATTATAAATATGGATGTATAATATCTTCATGAAATTCAACATTAATAATAATAATTTACTTGCGCCGTTTCAATTGATGTGCCACTTTTTTTTCTAATATATAAAAATAACTTAATTTTAACTTTTTATTTATGCTTAATAAGATAAATCTCTATAGTCAAGATTGGATCCACCTCCCGACTTACTGGTTCACATAAACAGTAGCGAAGTCATATAATTACAAGTTGTACTATATCTATACGTAAAATATTAGGTATATAACACATATTGAATATTCTTTTTCAAAATTTATTTTTCACTTTTTTTAAATTTGAATACCTATCTATAAATATTTGAATCTAAACTCATTTACTATTAAAAAAGTCGTTATAGGAACCCATAAACATTAAATTTTGGATCTTATGATGTTTATAGTCGTACAAATACTTGACAGATTTAAGTTTACGAGTTTCAAGAAAAAAAATTTAATTTTTGAACTTTGTAACGTCACATAAGTAAAACGGAAGTAATATTTGATTACCTTTTCAAATTTGCATAAATTAGCTTTATATAATAGCTTATTTGGTTGGTATTTTAAAAATAAAAAAAAACATATTTTAACCTCTATATCATATTTCCTGTTTTTATTAATATCTGCAATACTAATCCTTTACATTCCCTACATTATTAATACCTACACAACCTAAACCAAACAACCCCAACACACTCAATCTTTTTAGCTTCTTCTTCTTCTTCTTCTTCATCACCTCTCCCATTCATCTCACTCTTGCGTAAACCATAATGCAAACTTTGTATATAAAATTCTCTCTTTGTATCGTCCAAGTTTACTACACACCCATATGTAGAAAAACTATATAATACCAATGTCATTAGAGTGACTATAGTAAGATATAATTAGAATGATGGTATCAGATTCCGAAAATAATAAACCAAGGAATCTCTTTCATAGGAGAGTTCTTAAATCTTACCATAAAAGACAGCAAATACAACGTATGACTGCTTCTTCTTCTGAAGAAATGGGTTGTTTTGTTCCCCAAAAACGGTTTCGTGTTAAGGATTTAGTTGCTGAGCTACCAAAAGATGAAGAAATTGATACCAAAAGTAGTTCATCAAACTCTACTGAGTCAAGTTCTAAGAGTACAATTGCAGGAGCTACGTCATCGCAAATATCGAGTCAAAAATTGAAACACGGATTTATATCAATGATAGGGAGGAGAAGAGTATTAGAAGATGCTATAACTGTGGCAACTCATATTGGTAATAATGAGTTTAGTTTTTTTGCTGTATATGATGGACATGGAGGTACTAGGGTTTCACATGCATGTCGTGATCATTTACATTGTATTATTGAGGAGGAAATATTAGAGAGAAAAGGAAGTAATAATAATAGTAATATAGATTGGGAGAAGGTGATGATAAAATGTTTTTCAAAAATGGATGATGAAGTTATAAGAGAAAGGGATGAGGAAGAGGTGAATGAGGAGGAGGGTGGGTATGATGACGTGGAAAAGACAGTCGGGTCGTCGGCGGTGGTGGTGGTGGTAGGGGAAGAAGAGGTGGTGGTGGCTAATTGTGGTAATTGTAGGGCTGTACTTTATAGCCGTGGTGTTGTTATACCTTTGTCCAATGATCATAAGGTCAGTATTTTCCTATTCTTTTCTGCCAACTTGTTTATTTTATATCCTCGGTCTTAAATTCGAATAAAGAATGAAAATTACATTTGGTTGATAAGAAAATAAATAAATTACGATGACTCGTAGTCTCAAATGAAACAACGATTCTAATTTCTTGATTTGTGTCATGTTTTTTTTTTTTTTTTTTTTTTTTTTTTTTTTTGTGTGTGTAGCCTGATAGACCAGATGAGAAGAAAAGGGTAGAAGCAGCAGGGGGTAAGATTCTGAATTGGAATGGTAGTCGCGTCCAAGGAGTTCTTGCTACTTCAAGATCTATAGGTACAATCTTCTCCAATTTAAGTTCATATATATTTTTCTTTACCTCTCCCCAAGAATTTATCTCTTTTTTTTTTTTTTTTGCTCGTTTGGCAAGGATCATTTACCTCATAATTAAATTTGAGATGAGTTTATTTCATTTTTAATTGTGATAAAATTATGGTATAACTAACCCTCTCGATTAGTTATCCCAAGTTTATAATAGTATATTTTATCCCCGTAGAAGGTAGGATAACTAATCTCGGTATAACTAATCCCAAAATAATTAATCATGGGATAACTTGTCTCAATCAAATGACCCCTTAATGACTCGAACCCGCAGCCTCATGCATGAGCGGAGCAAGGGTGGCGAAAAGGGATTTACTCGTATCCTTTTGGCTGAAAAGTTATATTGTGTATATAAGATTTAAAAAATAGTATATATTTATATAAGACATTGAATCCCCTTGGCCTTTTGACTGTTAATTTTTTAAAATTTTTTGAATCCTCTTGGTGAAATTCATACTCCCGTCGTAGGTAGGGTTGGCGGCATGGGCGAAGCTACATAGCTTCAAGGGTGGTCAACTGACCACCCTTCATCGAAAATTTACACCGTATATATAGGTAAAATATTAGATTTTAGTGGTATATAACATATATTGAACACCCTTTATTGATGATTTTTTATACTTCTTTCAAGTTTGAACACCCTAAATGAAATTTCTGGCTTCGCCACTGGTTGGCGGGAGAGTGTCAGCACTTAAGCAACCTCTTTAAGATCATATCACCTCTCTTTTTTTCTCTCTCTTTCCTCTTATGTATCTTTTCAATTTATATATACTGACAATACTAAAAATCTTCATGCAATTAATATATATTTTAACGGATAAGTTATTTTTTTCCCCATCTTGTTAATCAAATTTTTATGAAAGATTACCCACAAGTATCTTTGAGTTTAACTTATAAGATAATGACGGTAAAAAAAATATTTACATATTACCTTTAAGGTAATTATAGATAAATCTCTATTATAAAATACTAACGGATAATCTAGTAAAATATCACAAGTTAAAATTCACTCGAAGTGAAAAATCTTTGTATAATTAGTATCTTTTAATCCAAATCCATTATATTTTAGGTGATTTGGTAACATAGAATAATAAGTGGAAGTTAAACTCTAATTTATAATACGATATTGGTATTAAATTTAGCTTTCTTATTATATATCCTTGTATCTCACAATTTGGTTACATAATTTCATTAATCAGGTGATCATTATCTAAAACCATTCGTGATATCAGAGCCAGAGGTGACAGTATACAAACGAAACGAATGGGATGAATTCCTAGTAATTGCGACAGATGGTTTATGGGATGTAGTTTCAAATGAGGTAACCTGCGAAATGGTAAAAACATGTCTCGATGGACAAATTCATAGAAGGTTCCTGGACAGAGACAGTGCGGCGGAAGCCGCCGCGCTTTTGGCAGAGCTGGCCATTGCCAAAGGAAGCAAAGACAATATTAGTGTCATAGTAGTTGAGCTTGATAAATCTAGTGACATTAAAGTTTTGTGATTTCCCAAGTTTTATCTTGTTCAAATTTTCCTACATTAGTGTGTTTTTTTGAGTGTCTAGTTTGAGAGGTTGAGTGACAAGTCCAATGTATATTTAAGAGTGTTTTAGGTTGGTTGAGCCTTTGAGTGGGGCATCGTCAGACCAATCTTTAATGTATATGTACTAGAATGCTTGCGTTATTGCAATAACAATTTGTTACTTAACCTGAAAAGTTTTTATTGATAAGATCTCTCGGGTGTCCACGACAGATCTGATAATGTTTTGTGATGTGATGAATAAAGAATCATTTTTTGATGTTGGTATCGTTACGACAATTCAATTTATCTGGCAAACGAAATTTCCTAATCTTTAATGGCATTGTTTAAATACTTTTTAAGCAAATCAATCAAAAGAAGTGAAGGAGTAAATCATAGTCAATCATAATTAATACTTTGATGGAAAGACATAATTGATAATGGATAGAAATAATATTGTAGAGGTTTTATTCATTATAGAAATTTATCATGCCTCTCCTTGAAAAGGTTCAGGGAATTACTATCATGTTACCCCATTCCCGTAGGCTAAGGATCATTTTCATGGAGTTTCTCTTTCCCTTCTTGGGTTGCTTGAATGATGAATGAGAGAGAGAAAAAACCTTCATGGGTTCTTTCTTCCTCTATTTATAGTCGAGAACCTCTCGTACTTATCATACTTTGTCCTAGTCGGGTCGGGGAGGTGTTACCCCATCATGGAAAGGCCTTGACCTCAACATTTGTAACGAAAGTAGAGCTGATCGGATGAAGCTGGCTTTGTTGGCTATTTCTGTAGGAAGGTTGGGACGGGGTTATTGTCGTCGTGGTCGTGTGGTCAGACTCCGATCAAAGTTAGTCCCTCCGTTTGCTAAGGTCTTGTCCTACCGACCTCGGCAGACGGATCATGTGTGTGACGCAATCGGGGAGTTGAATACACATTTTGTTCCTTAGTCACGTCATGAATTTCAAAACCACCTCGGGGCGTTCTTCTAGTACTCGTGTACTGTTATGATGGTTTCAAAATTGAAACATCAGTCGGTAAAAGAAGCGTTACTTCGTACAGGCAGTCATAATGGCACACGTTTCTGAGAAACTGAATCGTTTCGCACATGGTCAGGTTTTAGTGGTGACTGTTGATTTTCGTGCCCCGGAGAATTTGCATCCTATAAATTAAAGGAATCTGCCATTCTTTTTCTGCTTTCCATCATTTATCTTCAAGAGACTTCCTAGGATATCTCCTTTTCTGTTAATTTGAGCTCTTCTTTACCTCCTTGCTCGTAGTAATCCCCCATTTTCCTACTTCTTCCGCAAAACTTCTTCCTCCTCTTTCGGTGCGTTCAAAATGGCAGGAAATTCTTCTCGTGATAATCTCCCGACTATCTCTCCGGCGACTAAGGATCCTGCTCCAGCAGTCGGAGACTCAGAGCCGATGGAATGTGAAGATGTTCTTTCGGTGGAGGAAATTCTATCCCGCCCGGGGAAGGCAGTGGTAGATTTCAGCGCCGATGGCGGTGCAGAGCAGGTAAATATTCCTCCTCTTATGGGGGAATTCGGGATAGCGGATTTAAGGGAGCGATGGGGTATTCCCAGTTATTGAGATTGTACCGGCATGGAGAGACGACAGGGTCTAGATCTACCGCCCCGGGTTCTGCTCGTTCTATGGTTATCCCTTTTCTCGTTGGATACAGGCTCCCACTTCCTATGTTGGTGGTCGACTTCTGTCGCTATTACGAGGTGTGTCCGGCCCAACCCTCTTCTTACCTGTACAAGTTATTCCTCGTGTTTATCAAGTACGCGGAGCTGGCCGATCGGGAGGTCACTCTGAGACACATGCTCAGTCTTTTCACTCCTCAAAAGATTCGCGGCACTATGATACATGCGTGTCCCTGATGGGTCAAAAGGTTTGGTGGTCAAGATGGACGACAGGACTAATCGTCGCTTTTTTGATAACTTTTTCTATGTGTGGACCGAACACCTCATGGCGGATCCAACTGGATTCCCAGAAGTGTGGAATTTTTCCCGTAAGTCCTCATTCTTGATTAGTAGAGTACCCGCTTTGTCTTTGTTCTCTTTATCTCATGTTGTATTATTGATCTATTTCGACGCTTTGCAGCCGAGAACTTACCCTGCCTCCTTTGTAGGGGATTCGAGATTGGGTCGAGGTCATCCTTTCCCATATCGCGGGAGTTCGCATATGGTCTACATTTCATAAGAGATTCGGATGTAAGCCCCTTGAGATAGCACGCATATTTCCTTCATGTTCTCTTTTGTTTCGACCTTACCTTTCGAATATTTGTTTACCGTGGCCAGAGAGAGTTCGCAGAGTCAGAGCTCCTTAGTTAGCTTTCCGTCAGCCGACTACATCCGCTTGTCTCAATGTTGTACCTATGGCTCGTCCTTTTTTTAGGGCGGCGTCGGTAGAATTTGCGGTGTTGTCCACTCTGATCCGTACTACATCTCAGGACGAGGTCCCATCTGGTACAGTCCTTCCTCAGAATGACTCGCCGTCGACTTGGAAGGAAGAAGGGCCGCTGAAGAGACAGAGGGTTGGGTTCGAGGCAGCTCTTCCGACAGTGATCAACTTAGATTCTCCCTCGGTGGACCTAGAGGAATGTGCTGTTGCGGCGACTACCGCTGAAAGGGAGCGGTTGGTCGGGGCTTCCCCCACCAGTCAAAGTAGGAAGATTCCACTATTGTACCGACCAAATCATGAGTTCCCACTGCTGATGATGCAGGATATCCTGGTGTGGCAGATAATCGAACCCTTGATGTTTCCGTCGTGACCTCGAGTGCACCTTTATCGTCCCTGACAGGTCAGGCCACACCATCGGCAGTGGATAGGGGAAAGAGTGTAGTGATCAACGGATACGAGTCCGAGTCTGACTTGGACCCTGATGATATTTGGATGTTCGAGGATGGCATTACTCGCTCGGTGGTTCATGCGGAGGGGTCGGCCCGTTACGTCGAGAATCCCTTTGACATGAACCTATTGACACAAGGAGGTGACTTGGTACTGCAATTCAGCTTACTGTGTTCGGACGCCGAGAACAAGTCCCTGAGGAATGTTTCGGATGTCGAAGTGATGGACAAAGTGGTTGTGATGGGCTTACGGGTACATTATATTTGACTTCGATTTGTTTCTCTTTTGTTGCAAAATGAGCATTAGTTTAACTGCTCTTGGTTTAGTAGACGTACTTGCTGGAGGTGGAGAGCATCCGCATGGCCAATGTCTGGTCGAGGATCTTCTTGCAGATGCTGGAAAAGTATCGTCGCTATCACGGAAGATGCCGTGAGATGCATGAACGGTTGAAGACTAATCCTCACAATCGGGCTTTGGGAAAGGAGTTGGAAAAGAGGGACCAAGAGCTAATACAGGCGCTCAGCAACAAGAGCGAGCTTGAAGAGCAAATCCACCTCAATGATGAGGATCTCGAGGTAGGTGGAGAGGTCGCTGCGGAATGCGAACACCTGCAGGACAAGTTAAGAGCGATGCAGTTGGAAATGGAGCAGAGCCAGGCCAGAGTGGCGGAAATGACCGCCGAATGGAGAGGGAAGTTGATTGCGCTGGAGAGCGAGGTTGTCGATTTAAATCACATGGAGAGGGCAGCGTTAGACGCTTCGACAAGGGCAGCGGTCTTAGAGGCGGCAGTTCGTGTACATGAGTTCTAACGAGAGTCGGAGAGGGCTACTGTGGCTCTTAGATAGGTGAGGCTCGAGGAGCGGATTAGCGGCATTGATCAGGACGCCCTAACCTTGTAAGATCGAGTCGCGACCTTGGAGGAGGAGAATCAGCAACTGAGGGCCCAGGCTAGATCGTCCCGTGCTATTGTTCCCCACCAGGCTCATAACAGCGTGACATTTTCAAGAACCTGTGGGAAGCGGGCACCATGACTAAAGCGACTTTCAAAAAGGCATGCCAGAAAGCTCGATGGCTCATGCCAACTATAGATATGATGTGGCGACGCCGAAGCCGACGGCGGTGCAAGTGGTGGTGAGGATGGGCCTTATAAAGATGATGATGGCAACGGCGGTGATGGCGCCGAATGAGGAAAAGATTGTGCTTTGTCGTTGTTTTGTTTTTTTTGTTTTTTTATATTTCGTATACCAGTTGGCATTTGTTTGTTCTTTTTTGTTGCTTTCTTCTCTCTTTTCTTTTTCCTTTTAGTTGACTAGCTTGGATCAAATATAAGCGGCAATAGCCCACATTCTAGACTTCATGTATAAAGAACTCTTTTTCTCCACTTGCCTTGCGTTTTAGTTTTCTCTACTAATTTAAGAATGGGGTCAAACCGTCAAACTTCGATGGCGAAGGCGTTTAGCCTAAGTCCCAGTTCGAGCGTGGTCGAACTGTCAAACTTTGATAGAGAAGGCACTTAGCCTTAGACTTAGTTCGAGCGAGGTCGAACTATCAAACTTTGATCGCGAAGGAACATAGCCCGAGCCCCAGTTCGAGCGAGGTTGAACTGTCAAACTTTGATGGAGAAGGCACTTAGCCTTAGACTTAGTTCGAGCGAGGTCGAACCGTCAAACTTTGATGGAGAAGCCACTTAGGCTTACACTTTATTCGAGCGAGGTCGAACTATAAAACTTTGATGGAGAAGGCAATTAGCTTTAGACTTAGCTCTTGCGAGGTCAAACTGTCAAACTTTGATGGAGAAGGAACTTAGCCTGAGTCCCAGTTCGAGTGAGGTCGAACCGTCAAACTTCGATGGTGAAGGCGCTTAGCCTGAATCCCAGTTCGAGCGAGGTCGAACTGTCAAACTTTGATGGAGAAAGCATTCAGTCTGAGTTCTAATTTGAAAGAGGTTGAACCATCAAACTTCGATGGTGAAGGTGCTTAGCCTGAGTCCCAGTTCGAGCGAGGTCGAATAGTCAAACTTTGATGGATAAGGCACTTAGCGTGAGTCTTAGTTCGAGCGAGGTCAAACTGTCAAACTTTGAAGGAGAAGGCACTTAGCCTAAGTCCGGTTCGAGCGAGATTGAACCATCAAACTTTGATGGAGAAGGCACTTAGCCTTAGACTTAATTTGAGCGAGGCCGAGCTACCAAACTTTGATGGAGAAAGCACTTAGCCTGAGTCCTAGTTTGAGCGAGGTCGAACTGTCAAACTTTGATGGAGAAGGCACTTACCCTTAGACTTAGCTCCAGCGAGGTCGAACTATCAAACTTTGATGGATAAGGCACTTAGCCTGAGTCCCAGTTCGAGCGGTCGAATCGTCAAACTTCGATGGAGAAGGCGCTTAGCCTGAGTGTATGTTCGAGTGATGTCGAGTCGTCAAACTTTGATGTCGAAGGTGCTTAGCCTGAGTCCTAGTTCGAGCGAGGTCGAACTGTCAAACTTTGATGAAGAAGGAACTTAGCCTGAGTCCAAGTTCGAGCGAGGTCGAACTGTCAAACTTTGATGGAGAAGGAACTTAGCCTTAGATTACTTCGAGCAAGGTCAAATAGTCAAACTTTGATGGAGAAGACACTTAGCCTGAAACTTAGTTCGAGCGAGTTCGAACAGTCAAACTTTGATGGAGAAGGCACTTAGCCTTAGTCCCAATTCGAGCAAGGTCGAACTGTCAAACTTTGATGGAGAACGCATTTAGCCTTAGACTTAGCTCGAGCAAGGTCGAACCGTCAAACTTCGATGGCGAAGGCGCTTAGCTTGAGTCCCAGTTCAAGCGAGGTCGAACTGTCAAACTTTGATAGAGAAGGAACTTATCCTGAGTCTCAGTTCGAGCGAGGTCGAATCGTCAAACTTCAATAGAGAAGGCACTTAGCATGAGTCCATGTTCGAGCGAGGCCAAACTGTCAAACTTTGATGGAGAAGACATTTAGACTTAAACTTAGTTCGAGCGAGGTCGAATAGTCAAACTTTGTTGGAGAAGGCACTTAGCCTGCGACTTAGTTCGCGCGAGGTCGAATAGTCAAACTTTGATGGAGAAGGCACTTAGCCTTAGTCCCAGTTCGAGCGTCGAACTGTCAAACTTTATGGAAAAGGCACTTAGCCTTAGTCTCATTGTTCTCGCCGATGGTTAAACGCCATGGGCGTTAAATGTCGACTTCGTTTTGACCTGTGGTCTTATATTGTACCCGTGTTATAATTGTTCGTCTGGCTGTGGTATTCATGTTGCTTTAAGGTGATTTTCGATTCTTCGTTTGGAACACCTCTCCTTCGTTTTCCTACTCGACTCAGTATGGTGAATAAGGGGGGAATGCTCTACTTCTGCCCGGCGATTACGAGGGGAAGGGGGGGATGGTTCGCATCATTTCTCTCCTCTCTTGAGTTGTTCGAGATCAATAGGGCAGAAGTTTTGAGCTACCATTGGCGCATTCAATTCTTCTTCTTTCTCTTTCTTTTTTGGTGTTTCTTTGGCCTCGATCCAGGAAGAACTAGGTATTTTCACTAGGAAATCCCCACATACGGCGCCAAATTGTTTAACTCAAAAGTTATTGAACACTTTTTAAGCAAATCAATCAAAAGAAGTGAAGGAGTAAATCGTAGTCAATCATAATTAATACTGGATCGAAAGACAGAATCGAAAATCGAAAAATGGATAGAAATAATATTGTGGAGGTTTTATTCATTATTGAAATTTATATTGCCTCTCCTTGAAGAGGTTAAGGGAATTACAATCATGTAACCCCCTTCACATAGGTTAAGGATCATTTTCATGGAGTTCCTCTTTCCCTTCTTGGGTTGCTTGGATGGTGAAGGAGAGAGGGGGAAAAAACCCCATGGGTTCTTTCTCCCTCTATTTATAGTCGAGAACCTCTCGTGCTTATCATACTTTGTCTTAGTTGGGTCGGGGAGGTGTTTCCCCCTCATGGAGAGGCCTTGGCCTCGACATTTGTACCTAAAGTAGCGCTGGTCGGACGAAGCTAGGTTCGTTGGCTATTTTTGTAGGAAGGTTGGGATGAGATTATTGCATCGTGGTACCAATCCACTTACTAGAACACTTGGGGTTTATCTCTCCTATTGCAATAACTTTTTGTTACTTCCCTTAAAATTTCATATTGATGAGATCTCTCCGGTGTTCACGGCAAATCCGATCTATTTTATGATCAATAGAAAATATTTTTTTGATGTTGAAAGGTATCATCACAATAATTCAAATTGTCTGGCAAATGAGGTTCCCTTATCTTTAAAATGCTTGGGTTCGTCCCATATAGTAATAACATTTTGTTACTTAATGTCAAAAGCTCATATTAACAGTACTATATTTTACTCCATTAATTTTGTTTCTTTTTTTATGTTGGAAGCGAATCTAAGACAAGTTATGCAGATTAAGCCCATCCTATTGCTTTCGACTCAAACTAGATATAAATATGCAAAAGTAGAAAATGAATACCATAATGAGGTATCAGAGTTGGTGTTTAGAGAGTTTCTAAAAAGGCAAAAATTCCAATGTTAACCATTCTTTGAATGAAAGAATACAGAATGCAAAAAAAATATTGAAAAACTTACAACATCACAAACAAAAACCAAAGTGAAAAGCAAAACTGATAGAAACTTTCATGCTGCATTCATTCAATTACATAGGAAATGAAGACTTTAGATATATAATATAGAGAAGCAAAACTTTCTTTACTTCTCAACCCTTCACTCTTTTCTCTGTCATTTTTCCATTCTCAATACTATGTATATAAATAAAGTGGAGGAGAAAGAGGATGAGCACTTGTTTAAACTTGTCTCTTCACTCCTTTCTTCCTCCAGCTTTCTCCCTTATTAACCTAAATCTTCATTACCTAAAGTCCTACTCAAACTGCAAACCAACCAGAAGTTGAAACTTACAGACAAACTTCCGATAGAAAGAAAGAAAAACCCAATAATGAAATAGATAAAAAGACCCCCTTGAATGCGCCGTGTAGTATAGCACTATAGCTGCACAAATCTTACATTAAAACCCGAGAAAAATGAGTTTGCATTTCCTCCTTAACTTCTTGTTTTTCGTTCATCAGTCTTTTAGACTAGAGTGTAGCTTGAAACTGAGACAATTGCAGGAGAAGCAGTGTGAATGTACACGAACTCGAGGCTTTTACCAGCTGGTAAAGAATTTTGCCAAGCTGGGAAGATGAACGAGTCACCGTATTTTGTAAGACCCCATAGAGGACCGTAGAGCTTGGATATTGCGAGCTTCAAGTTCTTAACTGTCTTTGCGGACTTGTTAGTAACTATTGCTGAGTATCTGTAGTAAGTCTTTCCATTCAGTGCCCATGAACTAGTTGCCCTTTGTTGAATAGCAACATGAGCATTAGCTGCAGATATATTTGTTTATTAGATTCCATTAAAACATTGGTCTGGTCTATATACATTGACAGAAGAATACAACAACAAACACAGTGGGGTTAGGGGAAGATAGTGTGTATGTAGACCTTACCCCTACCGTGAGAAAGTAAAGAGGTTGTTTCTAAAAGAAACTCGGCTCAAGAGGATGGATAGAAAACAATCAAATGTCAACATTGACACAAGAATAAGAAGTGAAAATACCTGGGACTGGCATTACCCTTGGCCTTGGAGCTGGAGTTACTTGTCCCCTTGGTGCTGGCTTTGGAACTGGCTTTGGCGCAGGAACAACTGTAAGACGCATAGAAAAATCTCTATTAGCAGGCGTAAAACTAGTTGCATCAGATGCATAGCAGGCGTAAAACTAGTAAGAGGATGTTAATTCACTAAAAGAATACCTGGGAGGAGCTGATTGTAACCACTATGACCGGCATGAAGTCTTGCCAACACGCCAATCAACGGAGCATTGTTGTAAGTTGCAGGCTCAGTTTGCTCATAGTTGTCCCTTTCATCAGCAAAGTTGTCATAGGCATCAGGTCCACCAACAATGGCACCAGTGAGGAGATTAGGGTCGCTCGCCTTTCTGCTATACCAGGTGGCATATCCTCCACGGCAGGTAACAAAAGTTGGATTAACCTTAATAGACACAATGGAAGAACCTCTGTGGTGTACTTGTCTTGGGTAATTGTTTCCATATCCCACCATGTAACTTGTCGCTCTCGGATTATCTCCAAGAATGTAGTCAACCTAAAGCATGCAGGAGTTAGTCAATGTAAATCCAATATTTTGAGGCTTCCAATTATGCATTTAACTTCATAGTATATACGTTGATAGCTGTTGTCGCAAGTAACATGCCTTATTTTACAGGTAACTGATCTAACCTTTTATGGCAGATACATTTTGCTATCTTTTGGATAACTTACAAGTATAAGTTAAACTCGTTAATTATCTATTCAAATTAACATTTTTACCTGTGACTTGGCAAAAGAGAGGAGCTCATTTGGAGATACATAACCAGAAGAACACTTGAGGTATTTGCCGGCGGAAGTCAAATAGTCAGAATAAACAGAGGCAAGGAATGAAGCACTTGTAACAAATTGCATATTGTTCCATCTCTGCCTAAAGATGAGACCACCAGGAGTTTTCTGGGCATTTCGGTTACCCTTTCCGAGGCATGAACACATGAAGTTCTCTGCTTTCTGTTGGTACCTCTCAAATACAGGTGCATTGTGACCAGCTTTCCCTGACATCAAGATCTGCCAACAGATATACCAATTAGTTATTTGCCTATGAAACAAGTAAGGTCATTTGGTTTGAAAACAAGTTATGATGCAATTTGTTATCGTGCTATTATTATTTTTTATTGACTGTTTGGTATGTGCCTTTGAATCATGTTTATTTATGCTACTGTCGACTCGAAATTTGTGAACTCTTTTAACATAATTTTTTTACCTGAGAAACAAGAGTTTGGACACCAGCATACTTGACATCCCAGCCAAATTCAGTCATGGACCAACCAGTTCCACCAAGTGCATCTCCATTCCTTCCTAAGTAATTCATGTAAAATTGGTTGTTTGATGCCTTGTACAGCCATGCTGCTGCCCATAATAATTCATCCTGTAATAACAAACATCCCCCAACAAAAAAAGAATTTAAATTTTACAAATCATAAAAAAATAAAATTTAAGTTATTACATTGACAATATAAAAAGAGTAAATTAATATGTTACTGCAAGTTATTAAACAATTTTTCAAGGTTATCATATCGAACTTTCAAAATTTTCAGACTAACTTTTTTCCATTCAGAAAACTGCAACATTTTTTCAACTGAAATTTATATCCAAACATAATTTCAAATTTCAAATACTATTTTTCAACTTAGCTCAAAATACTACTTTTTTCAAAAATTATAGTAATTTTTATGTCCAAACACCCTGTTATACACTTTAAAACTAAAGTTGTAGTGGTTGTTAATTAATATTGTTACCTAATTGACAAAGTTTAGAATTTACAAATATCGGTATTAACTGTGCCTTAATCCCCAAACTAGTTGAAATTGGCTATATATATCCTTACTACTTTTTTAAAATTCAACTTATATCATCCTACCCAATTAAATAAAAAGAATAATATACAAAAATAACATACCGCGTATCCACTGACAGATCTGTAATATTTTTGGGCCACAGTAATACTGCTGTCATATTTGCCCCTATACTTGTCAGCAAATTCGAAGAGCTGAAAACAAAAGTAACAAATTGTAAGTATGAGCAGGTACAATGATGTAATACAATCAGAATAACAAGGGCATATTAGGAACTACAGAAAATTATTTGTTGGGGAAAAGTTGTGCCTAATATGATTGTACGGTACAACTGCACCGACAGTACTCCACATCACGTGGCAAAAGCGATGTTTAAGGATCAAAAGATGTGGACGGTTATGATTTGGCGAGTACATAAGATCTCACGGTTACTAAAACATTACCCGTGATTGACGGCAAATCTGTTCCCTGTGGCCCCCACCATGATCTTTTATTTACGCCGAAAGATTTTGCTACCATTTACACCGGCAGCTAATGACCTAATGTTATTGATGCTCATTATTATTCAAGCTCATAAGAGCAAAAATTTAATTATTTCACTCTATTTCGACAGTGAAAAATGAAAAAAAAATTTACTTATATGATAAAGTCATACTTATGTATATTTAATTATTTATAAAGAGAAACTTTGTAGTAAAGTTATTATCACATTATTAAGAAGCCTCGAGTTAATGATGATAGTGCTGACAATAGATCCTTGTCGTCCAGACGAATCAATCTCCTAAAGATAATATTAATATATTATAGAGCAATCTTTAATGCAACTAAATAAGGTTAATTGGCACCTCATTCTCTAGTAAAAACTAATGTTAATTGACCAAAATTGGAGAAGGAAAAAGCAATTTACTAGTATGGCCCTTGACCTAACATCACCCAATGCACATGGGTCCTTTTACCTTTTAAAAAGGTAGGACAAGACCAACAATCACGGGCGGAGGCAAGGGGCGGAAGGGTGTTCACCCGAACACCCTTTGCCGAAAAATTATACGGTATATATAAGGCAAAATCTATTTTTTATTACTATATATTAAGTTTTGAACACCCTTGACACAAGGCAAATGTTTGGCTTAGTGGTCAAGAGTGTTCAAAATGTGCAAAAAATCACAGGTTCAATTCCCATGAGCTACAATTCAATTTTTTTTGAACACCCTTAATATATATCCTGCCTCCGCCACTGCCAACAATGTGGTAAGACCATTTTTAGTGTACTAGTGAGGAAAGTAATAAATTATTTTACCTAAAAGTTAGTACTTTGATAGTATCATTAAGTTATATAAAAATAATTTCTATAATCAATAATTATTAATTTGTGATAGATTGATACTGTGCTAATTTTTTTTATTTCTCATCCAATAGTTGATTTGAAAACAAGTTATATCAAAATTCGGACCAAAATATCTCATATTAAATAATAAGTATTTACTATTAAAAATAATTTTATACCTAACGCTCACATAAAATTTATTGTGGGCGATAGAGAAATGAATGTAAAGTAGCAATGTGCCCCCACAACTAACCTACACCGACAAACAAGTAGCCCTGACAAAAAAGCTGAGCTAATCGTAACTACCTAATTACTCGGGACCCTTAACTAACATGCGCCCTATTCCCAACACCTAACTAACATACGCTACTATCTCAGTCCTCAGTCCACACACTGAAGACTGAGCCACCTTTTAGCTTTTGACTAAAAACAAAGAGATCATTAATAAATCATATAATTAATGATATTTAATTAACCTGATGGGCATGGTTAAGCAGCTCATTAGCATAGCCAGGGTTGTAGCGGCGGAAGACAATGGAAGCGGCGGCCATGGCGGCAGCAGTTTCTCCGGCAAGGTCCGAACCCGGATGGTTCGGGTCAATTCTGTAAGCTGCTCTTGATGTAGTCATATCTTCTGGTCTTTGCCAACAGTAATGGTCTGTGTTACCATCTCCTACCTAACAAAATCACAATCAATTCGTTAATCACCAAATACAAATTATTAAACTTAATTAGTTTCTTAAAACACCAATTATTTACACAAAACAACATTCCATTTGGTCCAATTTATGTTTATTAAATTAGTTATAAGATACTTCTATTCCATTGATAATGACATTAAGCACATGTCACTTAATTATAAAAACAAAAAATTCAATACTTCAATTATCTTACATAAAACTTGTATGTGTCTATTAATTAATAGTAAATTAAGCAATTTAAACATAGTAATACATATAACTTAACCATAGCCGAGTGATAAACTTGTAAATATAATGAAATGTAACATTACATCAACGATAATAGATCCAATGTAATTACATGTGACATTGTGACGTCCTATGTGAATCACACATCGATATGTATGATATATAAGTAAACAAGACTTAGACATTAGTTATGCGTTTTAATGACGCACGGAGTTAGGGCCAAAACAGACAATATTACTAGTGGGCTAGATTGTTAGGTTACACACAAGTGGAGTGTAGGGAGAACAGTGTACATACAACCTTGCTCCTAAACTGTGAATGTAAAAAACTTATTTTCGATAAACCGAAAAACAAAGTCACACAATGTAACATCGGGTGCCGATAAATTTTTACAGGGATAGTGAGAATATAATTTACCTCTCCATAAAGAACATAAGGTTCAGGGTGAGCTTTGAGGAGATAATCAGTACCCCATTTAACGGCATCCATAGCATGACCAAGTTCACCACTAGCAGCCATTTGCCTACCATATTCTAAAATACTCCATGACATCATTGTAATAGTAAATGCCATTGGCAAACCAAATTTCACATTGTCTCCTGCATCATAGTACCCTCCCACCAAATCAATCTACACACAAAAAAAATCCAAAAAATGTTAAAACATTTTTTCAATTGGAAATGAACCAAGAAAGTATAAATTAGAAAGAAAAAAAAGTTCATTTCGCTGCACTAAACTTTCGTTATACAAAAATTTGAAGAGAATCACACCACAAGAGTCTATTCTGTGCATTTTTGCAAGAAGCTGATTTCAAAGTTCGAACTCATATGGTAGCAATTTTACGTAAATTAGACAAAAAATATTGAAGAAAAATTACCCCACTAGCTTTTCCATCATTAAGACCAGAATTTCCTCTCCAGTTAACTCTTTGATTATGAGGAAGATAACCAGATCTTTGAGCTTCATAAAACAAAAAGCTCTTACTCAATGCTTCACCATAATTATGGCCAGCAAATGCTAAAGGAAGAACCCCAATTACTAAAAACAAACAAACCACAAAACCCTTCATTGTTACGCGGTCGACGAGTAATAAAGAGTAAGCTACAAAACCTAATATGTAGATCTGTTTTTTTGTGTACAAATGGCTATGTGTTATAAGTGCATATAAAATCAACAATGGCAACAATGTTGGTGCGTTTATCAGTTAAAAACTTTCTGATAAACTCACCCAAAAAAAAGAGAAAAATAAAGGACTTAAGGAAGAGGGAAGTGTAGGGATTGGGAGGAAGAGGAAGAGCTTAAAGCAGTATATATGGTGGAGGGAAGAGAAGGTGCCAAAAATTCAGAAATTGTTAAGAGATCAATTAATGCGCTTTGTGTTTATTTTTTTAGTAATATTTTGAAAATTTAAAAATAAAATAAAAATAAAAATAATTAGGGGATGGAGAAAAAATGGTAGGAAAGAAGGGGTAGTGCCATGTGCTTTTGTTCGGCGCTTTTACAGTACAAAATTGAACAGACAATTAGGGGGAGATTAAATTAGATTTAATTAAAACTTACTACTAAAAGGATGTAATGTGAATTGAGGGTTACCAAAAGGAGAAAGAAGAAAAAGGTGTGTTGTGTGAAGAGAAAGAGTCAAAAGAGTTTCAGAATATTGTCTTTATAGTGTTTTTGTGTTTCACACTATTAATACAAGCAAGTAAATGAAATTAGATTGGAAAGCAATAATGATATTTAATTTGAACTCATATGAGTTCTTTATTTTCACTTGGTGTAAAGGCCGGTTGCATAATGTATTTCGTGTTTACGTATTGTTTGGGAAAGGACCACAATTCAATAGGGGTAATGTAGATAGTCTACTCTAATGCAAGGAATAGTGGTTGCTTCAATTATTTGAATGCACGACCAATAAGTTAAACCGAAACAAGTTTATCGCTGCTCTTAGGCTCCCCTTCTTCTTTTTCACTTGGTGTACAATATATATATTTGGACTCCGGCTAATCTAGATTCATGCCATGTGAAATCCATTGTCACTATAAAGGATCTAGTAATTTAACCACAGTTTAGCATAGTAACTCATATGTAACTAGAGATAGTTGTTAGTTTGAGTTGGGATAGAATGTCGGTTAGAGTAGTATAAAAGTTATACAGTAGTCATTCTATCAGTTAGTTTTTGCAATGAAAAGCTTCCGCGAATCTCCATGTCTCCCTTCCTTCACATACGATCTCTTCTCTCTATGCATGTATGTTCACAGCATTTGACATGGTATCAAAGCATTTCTCTATGAAATTATAGGGATTTTCTCGTGCAATTCAATGGGAAATTGAGAGGGTTTGCACAATTTTGTTTAATAATTGGCAATTTATTGATGAATTGTTATTTTTGCAACAAGTCGTTGCATGTAAGACAAACTTGTTACAAGATTATGGGATACCCCGAGGGATTCTACATTATGAGAATGCACGAGAGAAAATATTATTGATTAATTAACAATGATACAATGAGCCATATATATATATGTCCTACTTCCAATATATATGGGATTAAGGTTATTTACTCCTATTTAACTATCAAACTAACACTCCCCTTCAAGCTGGTGCATATAAATCATATGTACCGAGCTTGTTACATATAAAACTAATACGAGGACCATTGAGGAACTTGGTGAAAATATCCGCAAGCTGATCATTCGACTTCACAAATTTTATAGTAATATCTCCCGAGATTATCTTTTCTCTAACAAAGTGACAGTCAATCTCAGTGTGTTTAGTTCTCTCATGGAACACTGGATATGACGCAATATGAAAGGTAGCTTGATTATCACACACAAGTCTCATCTGACTAATCTCACCAAATTTCAACTCCTTGAGCAACTGTTTGATCCAAATTAGCTTACATGTGGCCATAGCCATTGCTCGATATTCTGCTTCTGCACTAGACCGAGCAACCACATTCTATTTCATGGTCTTCCAAGACACCAAATTTCCTTCTACTAAGACACAATATCCAGACGTAGAACGTCTATCAGAAGGTGATCATGCCGAATCAGCATCTGAGTATCCAACGATCTGCTCATGACCTCGATCCTCAAACAATAAGCCTTTTCTTGGAGTTGATTTTATATACCGAAGAATGCGGACGACTGCATCCCAATGACTATCTCAGGGAGAATCCATAAACTGACTCACAACACTCACAGGAAAGGAAGTGTAAAGTCTAGTCACAGTGAGGTAATTTAATTTACCAACCAATCGTCTATATCTTGCAGGATTGCTAAAAGGCTCCCCTTATCCTGGCAGAAGTTTAGAATTTGGATCCATCGGAGTGTCAACGGGTTTACAACTTGTCATTTCTGTCTCCTTAAGAATATCTAAGGCATACTTCCGTTGTGAGATCACAATACCTGAGCTAGACTAAGCGACCTCAATACCTAGAAAATACTTTAATCTGCCCAACACTTTAGTCTAAAAGTGTTGAAAGAGATGTTGCTTCAACTTACTAATACTATCTTGATCATTGCCTGTAATAATAATATCATCAACATAAACGACTAGATAAATACAGAGATTTGAAGCAGAATATCGATAAAATACAGAGTGATCAGCTTTCCTACGAGTCATGCCAAACTCCTGAATAATTGTGCTGAACATACCATACCAGGTTAGAGGAGACTGCTTTAGACCATAGAGGGACCAGCACAACCGACATACACGAGCAATAAAACCAGGTGGTTGCTCCATATAAACCTCATCCTCAAAGTCACCGTGAAGAAAAGCATTCTTAATGTTTATCTGATAGAGAGGCCAATGGCGAATAGCAGCCATGGATAGAAAAAGATGGACTGATGCAATTTTAGCCACGGGAGAAAAAATATCATTGTAATCGAGTCCAAATGTATGAGTATACCATTTGGCAACAAGACGAGCCTTATGTCGATCAACATGGCTATCTAGACCAACTTTGACTGCATACACCCAACGACAACCAACATTCGATTTACCTGAAGGACGAGGAACAAGCACCCAAGTACCACTCGTATGTAAAGCATACATCTCGTCAATCATAGCATGTCGCCATCCAGGATGAGACAGTGCTTCACTTGTAGACTTAGGGATGGAAGCAGAGGACAAAGATGACACAAATGCACAATATGATAATGGGAGACGATGGTAACTTAAATCGATATAATAAGGATTAGGATTAAGCATGGACCGTATACCTTTTCATAGTGCAATTGGTTGATTAAGAGGAGACAAGTCCACAGTATTAACATGGTAAGGTGCAGAACGTGAATCAGCTAGGCCAGATGCTGGGGGCGGATGAAGATGATAAGTTAGGGGTGGTGGAGCTGTAGAAGGTTGAAATGGACTAGGCGGTGGCACTGGAGCTATAGTTGGTAGAACTAGACTAGATGATAGCACTGGAGCTATAGTTGGTGGAACTGGACTAGGTGGTGGCACTATGGAGGAAGATGAATGGGAGATGGAGAATGAATCTCCAATAGAAGGAACGGGTAGTGTGAGCACGTGATTTTGCCCTATGATGAGAATTACTCCTAAAAAATCTAAAATAAAATATTTTAGTGTTGTGTGTGATTTTTCGTGGATTTGTTTGTTATTTTTTGTATTTGTTTGCATTTTTTATGTGCGTTGTTTATTTGTTAAATTAGTATACAAAAATAATAATAATAATATGTTATGTTTATATTTGGATTTTTATAGGAGTAATTAAGTAATTCATTCTACAAAAATGAGAAAATTGCGAAAAATAAGTTACTTTACATATTAACATCTGATGTCAAATGGTGTGATTTTATTTTTAGTTAATTATATGTGTTAATTATGATTAAAACTTAGTTAGTAATTTTATCAATTAATTTAGTTCTATAAGTTAATTTAGGATTTTTAGTTTCTGAAAAAAGAGAAAAAAATAATATTAGGAAATAAAAAGAGAAAAAAGGGGGGGGAGGGGGGGAAGAAGCAAAAGAATTCGGACCAGGCCAATTTTACCCAGGCCCAAGCCAAAAATACCCTTACCCAAGCTTTAAACCAGCCAATACCCGTTCCTTCGCCTGGTCCTTTAACCCATCGGACCCAACCCCACTTGACCAAAATGCCCCCATTTTACCTTCATCAATTAATCGGAACCGTTGAGATCATTTGATCCAACTGTCCAAATTAATTGATTCATTTCACCATACCAAAATTTCCCACCCCCCAAACCCTATATTCACATCGTCCCAAACTTCCCCTTTCATCTCTGAGAGAGACGAACGTATACCCTAGCCGCCTCATTCCTTTTTTTGCCTGAAAAACCACTGGTAACGATGTTGATGACCACCATACTAACACCGTTAGACCTCCATACCACCCTCAACACAAATCCCTACCATTAGCCTCTCGAATCATCCCGGTCCGGCTCGAATTTTAGATCAAAAATTCCAACCAAGAAACCTACTGAGCCAATCGCCGCCAATAGAAAATAACTCAAATCGGTTTTTCATCAAAAATATCCAAGTGCACCTGGATAATCATTAATGAAACTAACAAAGTAGCGGAATATTAAAGTATAACTAACTCGACTAGGACTCCAAACATCTGAATGGACTAAAGTAAAAGGTGATGTTGCTCGATTATCAAGACGCCGCAGGAAATAGGAGCGGGTTTGCTTACCGAACTGACACGACTTACACTCTAGAGTGGACAAGTGAGATAAGCCAGATACCATTTTCTAAAGTTTTGACAAATCGGGATGTCCTAACCGTTTATGTAATAAATTTGGTGAATCAGTAATGGGACAAGTTATTGGAGGAAGACAAGATGCGAGTCCATGTGATTCTGCAAGGATAGGGTAATAAAGTCCAGTTGATTCACGTCTGGTACTAATGATCCGCCCTGTACTGCGTTCCTGTATAAAAACAGGTCATCAAGAAATAAAATAGCAGATTTAAGTGATTTGTCTAAGTGACAAACGGCTATGAGATTAAAAGGATTACTAGGAACATAAATAACATGGTCTAAAGGTAAGGAAGGAAGTGGACTTGCTTGACCTATTACACTTGCCATGGCTTGAGACCCATTGGCCCATGTGACTGTAGGAAGAGATTGAGAATATGTAATACTAGTAAAAAGAGATTTGTTACCAGAAATATGATCAGATGCACTTGAATCAATGATCCAAGACTCAGAAGGTGAAGATTGGGACACACGAGTCATGCTATTATTTGTTGGAACAACGGAGGCTAATTCTGAATATTCATGTTGATGTGCTTTTTATTGAAAGAACTCAATATAATCTAGTAAAGAAACCATCTGGATTGGATTCAATACACTGGATCCAACGGATTGTGAGAGAAGGCTTCTGATACGAATGCCATTATAACATCATGCCGGAAACAACAAAAATTTTCTGGGGATCACTGTTCACGTTGGAGAATTCCAAAGTTGTCAGAATCTATCGAAAATAGTACCAATGGAATCGGAATTGCAAAGAGATGAAGTTGTCGTGAAGAAATTTTTTCAAAATCTGACTAGAAGAGGTCACACGCACCGGCGCGTGTGACACACGCCGCCGGAAACAGTTCTCAAATAGGTGTGTGACAGCGTTTGGCTTACTATTTTTCAGTATTTTTTCTGGGGTTTGGTCAGATCTCTCTTGCGAACCTTGTGGCTGTGTTAGATTTTGCACAACACTGGTACTTAGTGACTGTGACGCAATTAGTCACTTAGGTCACTGAAAAATTGCATGGTGACTGAGTTCTTTCTTCCTGGATATCGCTGAAATAACTCATAATGATAAGTTTCACACGATTGCTCTGATACCATATGAGAATGTGCAAAATATTAATTAATAATGATACAATGATCCATATATATAATATATATCCTACTCCTAATACATATGAGATTGTAGTTATTTACTCATATTTAACTATCAAACTAACATACATCAAAGCTTTTGCCCTAACATTCCACAATAAAATGGAGTGTTTGAAAGGAGACATTGACGTACTTTAGAGACCGCCCGAGCTATCAGATTTCATGGACACTTACTAGTAATATATTAGAGTCATTATATTCAAGCTACATTATACATAATTAACATGGAGCCATCTACAGTGTTGCACAATAAGAGCCCTCATGAGATGTTGTGTCACGAGCGAGCCTCTTTGAGTCATTTGCAAGTTATAGGTTGTCTCTGCTTTACTACTAATCTTACTGTCGCAGACAAGTTTAGTCGTAAAGCTATAAGGTCGGTGCTACTTGGTTATGCACTATTGTAGAAAGGTTACAAGCTATTAGACCATGAAAATGGGGTTCCTTTTGTAGGTACAGATGTGAACTTTCATAAAAATGTCTTCCCTTTTAAGGAGTCTACTTACACATCTAAGCAATCATACCTAGATATACTTGTCATTCGAAGGTATGGCATAGTAGAGAAAGCACCTACAACTGTTGTGATTCCCAACACTTCTCTTCATCACACTCACACAGACCACATCTGTGTAGAGAGGTTGTAGGAAAGCCCCAACAGTTCTCATATTCTTAAGCCCATTGATCTTGGAAGTAAGGAGATGATGTAGGAGCAGGTTGCACATACATGTGTAAGTTCTACTATAGATTCACATGTCTAGCCAATTGTTAATTCCTCAATACAACTGCCATTTATTCCTTCTCAAGAAGATGTTCGAAAGTCCACTTGGACATTAAAGACACTTGTTTGGCTTCAAGACAATGTGACTAAAAAGAATGGAACTGGAGCTCATAGTTGCAGGTATCCTATATCTGATTTTATCAGCTACTCAAAACCATAGTTTATTGTCAATAATCTCCAAAGAGAAGGAGCCAAGATCATACTCTGAGGTTGCTAAAGACACCAATTGGGTAACTGCAATGAAGGATAAAATCAAGGCATTGGAAGATGATGAAACTTGGGACACAATGATCCTGTGTAAAGGAAAGAGAGCTATAGGCCGCAGATGGATCTACAAGATCAAATATAAGGTAAATGGTAAAATAGAAAGGTTAAAGTCTAGGCTTGCATCTAAAGGTTTTAATATGCAAGAAGTCTTGTATTATCATGAGTCTTTCCCCCTATTGGTCAAGATGGTCACTGTAAGAAGTGTGCTCTCCTTGGCAGCTTCTAGACAATGGAAAATATTTCAAATGGATGTTTATAATGTGTTCCTACAAGGGGATTTGAATGAAGAAGTATACATGCAAATACTATAGGGCAGTAGGACTAGGGATATGTCTCTAATTTGCAAGCTGCACCGATCACACTTATGGCCTTAAACATGTATCTAGACAGTAGAATCTAAAACTATCTTCTACTCTAGTTGAATTTGGGTTCACACAAAGTCATGTAGACTACTCTCTCTTCACTAAGAGAACTGAAAGAGTGATAATGATTGTATTGGTGTATGAATATGATATTCTCATCATAGGTGATGACATTCAGCTGATTCAAGACACTAAATCTACTCTTCGACGAAGATTAAAAATGAAGGATCTTGGTGAACTTCGTTTCTTCTTGGGGATTGAGTTTGTCAGAAGCAAGGAGGGTAACCTCATGCATCAAAGTAAGTACACTCTTGACATGATTGCAAATATAGTTTTATTTGGTTCTAAGTCAGTAGGTTTCCGGCTGGAGAGTAATCTGAAGCTCACCACTGTTGAGCTCGATGCACATGTAGGGGACACTACATATAAGATTTTGGTTGATCCAGGACCCAAACAACCACTGCTTGGGAGGCTATTGTACCTTACTGCTACTTGTCCACATATTTCTTTTGATGTGTAAAGTCTAAGTCAGTTTATGCATTACCCGAAGGCTTCTCACCTGGAGGCTGCATTGCGTGTAGTCAGGTACCTTAAGTCTTGCTCTGGATTAGGAGTATTAATGAAAGCTGAATGTTTAGAATATTTGTTTGCCTTTTGTGATACTAAGTAGGCATCCTGCCCCAATAATAGCAAGCCAATTACTGGCGACATTGTCAAATTTGGTGACTCCCTTATTTCTTAGAAGTCCAACAAGAAATCGACCATCTTTATGAGTTCTGCTGAAGCAGAGTACCGCAACTTAGCATCTACTGTGGAAGAAGTCATTTGGCTCTTAGGATTGTGTAAAGATTTGGGGGTTGCATCATACACATCTGTTCCACTATACTATGTTAGCAAATCAACTATCCAAATTGTTGTTAATTCTGTGTTTCATGAGCAGACCAACCATATTGACATCAACTGCCATTTCATTCATGGGAAGATCAAGCAAGGCCTTGTCAGAACCATCTACTTATTTTCAGTATTACAACAGGCATATGTCCTAACCAAAGGACTTGGAAGAGTGCAACATGACTATTTAATCTCCAAGCTAGGAATGAAGAATATCTCCATACCTCCTAGCTTGAGGGGGATGGGGTGTAATGGATGTAATAACTTAACCATAGTTTAACATAGTAACTCATATGTCGGTTAGAATAGAATATCAGTTAGTTTTGCAATGAAAAGCTTCTACAAATCTTCATTTCTCTCTTCCTTTGCATACGATCTCTTTTCTCTTTGTATGTATGTTTGTAGCATTTGATAGTTAGTAAGAACAATACGTGACCTTTGGTTTAAAGTGAAAAAAATTTATTCGTCTCTCCACACAATTGTTGATTGTTAAAACTTTTAAAATTAGAATGTCTACCACTCTTTTATGAAAAATTCAGCAACCACCAGGTTGTGGTACAATAGATGTGATTGTTCTTCCCTTCATGAGAGATCTCAGCGTCGAGCCTTCAGTATGGAAAATTCCTTGGTATGGAGCGCTTTCCCCGAATAGGCCCCCTGATAGAAACAAACCTATTAAGGTAAGCGCGACATTCTTGTGATCTAAGCGCTTACCTCAGCATTCTTATGATATAAACGCTTACATCAGCATTCTTATGATGTAAACGCTTACCTCGACAAGGCATTCAAATGCCTATAAATAGGGGTCTAGATTTTCATATGTAGAACATCTCAAAAACTTCTTCTTCCTCTCTTCAGTTAATAAAGAGCTATTCTTTGTGTGGCCGTGGAGTAGACAAAAATTGCCGAATCAGGTAAATCTTGTCTTGTCTTGTCTTATGCAATTTATTGCTTCTCTCCTAAATATTCTTTCCCTTATATTATCTTGACACGATTCCCAACAACTGGTATCAGAGCATAAATAGTATATTTCTGGTAGAGATGTAAAATATTGGTACATGTAGTATTCACAAGAATAGTGCAATGTTATTGATCATCGTTATTATTCACGTAAATTATTTTTGTGAAAAATGGCATCTCAATAAGGGAAGGTTAAGATTGAAAAGTTCATTGGCAAAGATTTTGGATTTTGGGAAATGAAAATAGAGGATTATTTGTACCAGGAAAAATAACACTTACCTCTGATCGAGGTAAAACTGGAGACTATGGCCAAAGTGGATTGGGATCTATTAGATCGCCAAGCTCTTGGTGTGATTTGTTTGACGCTAACATGAAATATGATGTTTAACATCATTAATGAGAAGACCATTGTCGGCCTAATGAAGGTGTTATCAAATATGTACGAGAAGCCATCCACTTCAAATAAAGTCTATTTGATACGTTGATTGTTCAACTTAAAGATGACAGAATGTGGATCAGTCACGAAACATATAAATGAGTTTAATACAATATTAACTCAGTTGAGTTCTGTTAATATAACAATTGTTGATGAAATCAGGGAATTGATTCTACTATCGTATCTATCGAAGAGTTGGTCTGCAACAGTAACAGTAGTTAGCAGTTTATCAAAAAGTACCAAACTCAAATTGAATGATATTAGAGACTTGGTTCTAAGTGAAGATATTCGCCGAAGAGAATCAACTGATTTCCCAGGATCTGCTTTTAGTATCGAAAGCAGGGGTTGAATCAACCAAAGAGGACAATGTCATGGTCGTGGCAAATCAAAGTCAAGGAGAAGAGGACAATCCAAAAATCGCAAGGACATTACTTGTTGGAATTGCGATAAAAAGGGTTACTACAGTAGCTAGTGTAGGGAACCGAAGAAAAAAAGGAAGAAAATTCAGCAAATGTAATTGCTGAACAAGTCGGTGATGTACTAATTTATTGTGCAGACAGTCCAGCCGAATCTTGGATTCTAGACTCACGTGCATCCTTTCACTCTACATCATGCAAAGAATTATTGCATAATTATATTCCTAGAAAATTTGGAAAAGTTTATCTAGTAGACGGTGAACCTCTCGACATTACCGGGAAAGGTGAAGTTTATATAATGACTTCACAAGGCACGCTATGGACATTGCAAAATGTATGACATTTTCCTGGCCTTAAGAAAAATCTGATATTTATGGGTCAGATTGACGGTGAAGGATATACAACATCATTTGGCAACGGATCGTGGAAGATAACCAAAGGGAATTTGGTTGTAGCACGAGGATTCAAAAGGGGAACACTATATGCAACTGCAATAGAAAGAGATACTATAACAACAATTGATCATAGTCGTGATACAACATTGCGGCACCAGAGGCTCGGGCATATGAGTGAGAAGGGAATGAAGCTTTTGGCATCCAAATAAAAGTTGTAAAACCTAAAACATGTTGAATTAGGTTTGTGCGAAGATTGCTTTTATGGGAAACAAAAGAGTGTTAGTTCCTCAAAAGTGGGAAGGACGCCAAAGAAAGAGAAGCTGGAACTAGTGCATACAGATGTGTGGGGACCAGCTCATGTAACTTCTATAGGAGGCGCACGCTATTATGTCACCTTCATTGATGATTCCACAAGAAAGGTATGGGTTTATTTTCTAAAAAATAAATCTGATGTGTTTGTTACCTTTAAAAGATGGAAAGCTGAAGTTGAAAATCAGAAAAGTCTAAAGGTAAAATGTCTGAAGTCTGACAATGGAAGAGAGTATGATAGACAAGAGTTCAAAGCATTTTGCTCGGAGAATGGGATTAGAATGATCAAAATAATTCCTGGAACACCGGAACAAAATGGCATTGCTGAGAGGATGAACCGAACCCTAAATGAACGAGCGATAAGTATAAGAATACATTCCGAATTGCCAAAGTATTTTTGGGTTGAGGCTGTTAACACGGTAGCTGACCTCATAAACAAGGGACCCTCTATACCGCTGAATTTTGAAATTCCTGAGGAGGTATGGACATGAAAGGAGGTAACTCTCTCACATTTGAAAATTTTTGGTTGTGTTGCTTATGTGCATATAAACTCTAATAATAGAGATAAGCTTGATCCTAAAGCCAAAAAATGTTTCTTTATTGGCTATGGTGATGATAATTTTGGTTATCTGTTTTGGGATGATCAGAATAGAAAGATACTAAGACACAAGAATGTAACATTTAATGGAAATGTGATGTACACAGACAAACTTGAAGTAGAACCAACCAATACCAGCAAATAGACAATGTCTAAAATAGTTGAGTTAGAAGAAATCTCAGAAAATGAAGTGGCTAGAGGGATTACAAGTGATTCTGAAATTGAAAATGAAGAACCAGAAGCCGAATTTGAAGAAGAACTAGGAGCCAAACCTGGATCAGAACCAGAACTTGAATCAGGGATAGAATCAAATGCAGAACCAAATCTGGAATCAGGACCTGAATCAAATTTGGATTCTGTTACTCATGAACCTATATTGAGGAGATCTAAAAGAGTCACGAATCCTCCACCTAGGTTAACTCTCTCTCTTCACTATTTACTTCTACCTGATGTTGGAGAACCAGAGCATTTTGTTGAAGCAATGCAGGTGATAGAATCTGATAAGTGGAAGCTAGCTATGAGAGAAGAGATGAATCCTCTTCAGAAGAATAAAACATGGATACTTACAGAGTTACCAAAAGGAAAGAAGGCATTGCAGAACATGTGGGTGTACATAGTCAAGGAAGAGCATGATGGTAAGAAGAGATACAAAGCATGATTAGTAGTAAAAGGCTTTTAGCAGAAGGAAGGAATTGACTACACCGAGATCTTCTCTCATGTAGTCAAATTAACTACTATCAGGTTGGTGCTAAGTATCGTAGATGCAAAAAATTTGCATTTGGAACAGCTAGATGTTGAAATTGCTTTCTTGCTTGGTAACCTTGAAGAAAATATCTACATGAAGCAACCTGAAGGTTTTCAAGTTTCTGGTAAAGAAAACATTGTGTGTAAGTTGAAGAAGAGTTTGTATGGTTTGAAACAAGCTCCCTGACAGTGGTACAAGAAATTTGATGGATTCATGCATAAAAATGGTTTCTCACGAGACGAACCATTGTAGTTATATCAAAAATTTTGATGAATCCTATAGCATTTTACCGTTGTACGTTGATGATTTGCTAATTGCAGAATCGAGCATAAATGAGATCAACTTGGTTAAGTAACAATTGGTGGAGCAGTTTGAAATGAAAGACTTAGGACCATCTAATCAAATGCTTGTGATGAGGATTAGCAGAAACAGGTCAGAAGGAACCTTAAAGTTGTCTCAAGAAAAGTACATACAGAAGGTAGTAAGCAAGTTCAGTCTTCATGATGCAAAGACCAGAAACACTACACTTGGAAGTCATCTTAATCTGTAAAAGGACCAATCACCTAAGACAGATAAAAAAAGGAAGTACATGTCCAAAGTTCTGTATGATTTTACAATAGGAAGCTTGATGTATGTTGTGGTTTGCATTAGACCTGATATAGACCATGTAGTTGGAGTTGTTAGTAGATACATGTCAGAACCAGGAAAGGAGCATTGGGAAGGTGTAAAATTGATATTGCGTGATCTCAAAGGCACCTCGGGTATGACACTTTGTTTTAAAAGGAGCAATATTATCTTACAAGATTTTGTTGATGCAAATTTAGGCGACGATCACGATAGTCAAAAAAGTACCACTGGCTTCGTGTTCACTTTAGATGGTATTGTTGTTAGTTGGATGTCCAGACTTCAGAAAAGTGTTGCTCTATCTACCACTGAAGCAGAGTACATGGAAATCTCAGAAGCTGAAAAATAGATGATTTGGCTCAAGAATTTTCTTAAAGAGCTCGGTAAAGAGCATGACAATTGTGAGCTTTTTAACGATAGCCAGAGTGCAATTCATCTTGCCAAGAATCCAGTGTTTCATGCAAGATCGAAGCATATCCAGTTGGGGTATCATCATATCCAAGAATTGATAAATGAAGGAACTTTTTCCATGCACAAGATACCAGGATCAAAGAACCCGTCAGACATGTTGACCAAAGTTGTCGGTGTTGACAAACTGAGGTTGTGCGCTGCCTCAGTTAGCCTTCAAGATTGATAGCGTGAAGGCACCACCAGAGAATAGCAAATTTTTTTCTTTCTTGATGCAACATAGGTTTGCGGGGAAGATTGATAGGAACAAATCTATTGTTGTATGTGAAAGTAGACAAAAGAAAAAAAATAAAAAAGAGATAAAATATGATGTAAGCGCTTACATCAGCATTCTTATGATATAAGCGCTTACCTCGGCAGGGCATTCAAATGCCTATAAATAGGGGTATAGATTTTCATTTATTGAACATCCAAAAAACTTCTTCTTTCTCTTTTCAGTTAATCAAGAGCTATTCTTTGTGTGGCCGTGGAGTAGGCAAAAATTGCCGAACCACGTAAACCTTATCTTGTCTTATGCAATTTATTGCCTATCTGCTAAATATTTTTTCTTCTATTATCTTGACATGCTTCCCAACACCCCTTATGCGATGCGAATCTGGCTATAATCGAATGCCAGTGTGGGTACCACACACCAAGTAGGAAACCCCCAAAACAAAATTAAACATGTTTGAAATTCGAATTTACTGATGCTATTAATTTGTATTCACATCTAGAAATTGCACTATGTGAGATTTTAGTGATCGTATGAAAGGGAAGTTCATTTCCGTAACCTATAAGACGAAAATTATAATTTTTCTATACTTAGTGATACGAGTTATAGCTTATTTATTCTTTTTTATTCTTCATTTTTGTCCTCAAAATCATTTAACTATAACACAGAGGTTTCCCATTTGTCTAATTTGACCAGGGCTTTGTTAATTAGCCTGGCGCAAGTGTCGTAATATAAGTTAATCTTGAATAGAGACAAAACCCAAAAAGATTGAAAGTCTCATTGTATTTGTTTGTGGAAAAGATTGGCATTCCTAATGGTCATAAGAAATCTACTCGAACAGTGTGCAAGCCTTTACACGTTTCATTTACCAAGTTGAAAATAATGTTGTAGTCAAAGGTAAAGTGCACTCGCCACAACTAAGTTGAACAATTTAATATTGTTATTCACCTTAGGACCTTGAATTCACTAAAGAAAAATTTACTCTTTACCAACAAATTTTCGTTTTCATTTTGAGCTCGAAATTTCTAATTAAGAATAAAACAACCTTATTTAACACACCACAATATTAATAGTTTTTGCTTAAGCATGCTCATAGCATAACCTAATGTTTTAAGAGTATCATGCACTACTTTATTAACAGTTAAAATAGGTCAATGTTACATATAGATAATATATTTTTAAAATACCTCTATTGTATATACAATTTGAGTTAAAATCAATAAGTGCGCTTATAACCTCTGGCGTCAAATATTAATTAGTGCATTTGCATTCTGCTTTTGTCTTTAATATTGTTGGTATATCCTCACTTTTGGTTGCTCGTCAATAATTTATACTCCTATATATGTATCTCAAAGTACTGCTGAGGAACTGAAAAACTTTTTCAAACACATGATACGTAATTTAAAATAGAGCTATCTAATTCGTTATGAAAAATAAATGCATTATTACTAATTGTAGTCTCTCCAGACTTACAGCTTGTTTGGATGGTTATAATTATTTATCATTTCGTAATATATTATGTATTATATTATATTGTATATATTATTTTTAATATATAAGATATTTGATAAATTGTATTGTTTATCATTATTTGATAGTATTGTGCATCCAACAATATGAAGAATAAAATTGCAATATTAGGGGGAGTAAGGTACGAAGTAAAATTATATACGTATAAAATATAATAGTAAAGAATAAAATAGTATATAATTTAATAATAAAAAGGGCAAGGTGAGAGGATAAAAACAAGGTAATGACTCAACCATGGGCGTAACACCTCTGTTTTTTAAAGACAGAATAGGGACTTACCCGAGACTCGCTCTGGGGCGGAGCACTCGTAAAACGCCTCTCGCCTTATGTGTGGCGCTTAGTTTCGTGAGACTTACGCCTTGGCCATCGGGGCTTATGCCCCGAACACGCCCAACGCCAAACGTACTTGGCTCGCCTAATAGAAATTTATGCATTTGTATGTAACTAACCTTGTAAATCTTCAAATTTTCTTAATAAATCGTTGATTACTCAAACTTACTTTTTTCTAAGTATAAATTATTAAGTTGGGAGTTTGTCATAGTTAAAATAAAAATTATTGCACATTACCGCTAAGACTACTATGATAGTTAATTTTAAATAAATATTCCATTTACAGGGTTTTATTTATTAACTATTGTTATGTCTTTACTAATATAATATAGTCCGTAATTTTTTTTATAATTTTTTTTTGTTTACAAGATACAATACTTATTAATTTAATAGCTCAGTATTAGTTAGTAACTATGTACAAATAATTAGTTATCATGTTGTATGGTGAATTATGTCACTTTATTAACTTGTTGAAACTTAAAAATTAATGATGCTTGAGAATCATTGTGAATTATATCTTTATAAAAATTCTCTTTCAAATAGAAAGCATATTAAATAAAAGGAGTATTTAAGAAAATATCAAATTATAATATCAAAATTCTATCAAGATTCATTACTCCTTAAGAGATACATGTAAAATTTCGTATCGAATACATTACTTTTGATGTTTGATTTGTATCGACATTGCAACTATTTGTTATGATATATGTCATACTTTTCGTATTATTTATATTCAAATTATAATTTATTAAGTTTTTAATATATTATTTATAATAATTCTGTGATTTTAATGTAATTTTTATAATTATTTTTTATTTTATACTATCTTAAAAATTCATGAAATTAGTAAAATTTAAAGATCCGTGGGACTTACAACCCATGTCTCAGGACTTAAGCCTCACCTCGTCAGAGGTAAAACGTCTCGCCTCACGCCCCTGCCTTTTAAAACATCGGGCGGAACTATGTTGGGTTAAGGGTGGTCAATTGATTATCCTTTGTCAAAAAATTACTTTGTGCATTCAGATAAAATATTATATTTTGGAAGTGTAAAACATATATTGTAATACCCTTCGTAGGAATCTTTTTTTTTTATCTCTTTCACGTTTGAACACACTTGCAAAAAATTTCTGGTTTCACCACTAAACGTGATCACATCAATCAATCGTTACATAAAGTGATACTTTTTCGTCATTATCTAATGATAAATTTAATGATACGATACAATAAGTTGTTAAGTCTCACCTTATGATCCCACCTTTTAAAGTATTGGTTCATATGTTGCCCTTAAGCGATTAGGAGCGGTTAGTTCATTTACTTAAGCGATAAATTTCTACCTGGTATTGCCCTTCTACCATTTTCACATTACCACCGACAGCCCCATTTAATTCAAATTTAACCCTATCACGGCGGGTCAGAGAGTAAAACAGCTGTATGGTATTTTCGTTATTTATCCAAACCGTCTGCCCACTTTCACATATCATCCATAGAGGGAAAAAGAGATGATGAAAAAGAAAAGGCCAAAGGAAAAAGATAAATAAATTGAGGACCTCAGTCTGTGTCATCTACTTCAACCGTAATCAACGGCCAATGTGAATAAAAAGGAAAATCTTATTATTTTCTCGTTTTATTTTTCACTTTATCAAAAAGCAAACACTTTATTTGATTATTTATAAAAAACCACCAAATATACTATCGATAGATAGGATCTCTTTATCCTTAACAATTAAATTACAATTTTTTATATGCAGTGTTATAATTTAAAGCAATAGACAAATGAATAAATCATTAATGACAAACGATTTCATTCTATATGTAAACCTCAATATTTTTTATTTTATTGTATAAATATCTAGTAAGAAAATTTGATAATGTGATGTCCCGTAAAATCGCATGGTATAAGGTGCATCCGCCCCAACCCTCAACCAAATATGAAAAAATTCTTGGTGATTTTCTTTTAGTGCGCTCTATGCAGTGCAAATTCAAATTAGTCGAGGTCCCGATGCGTATACAGATCACAATATGAGAAATTAAAAAAAAATAATTGATAGAAAAAGAAATAAAGGAGAAATTGAATTGAGGACCCGTACTTGTGTCTTCTTTTTCAACCGCAATCAACGGCCAAAGTGGATAGAGGAAGAAAAACAAATTATTAAGTAGGAGTATCTTTTATTTTGCACTTTATAAAATTGATTTTTATTTATTATTATTTACATAACTATGAAAAAGTAGTGAGAACAAGAATAAAAAGCACGTCACACATAAGTCAAAAGGCAAGGCTCCGCGATTACCGGCAGACGCCGGTTTTGTGACGGTCACGGCAACCTTAAGCCTTCCTTTTTATAGTTAATTAACGGGCAATCATTTTTTTATTTGTTCTAATTAGCGTGTCAACTCTTGAAATTAATCCTTAATTGTACTGTTAATGCAATTTTATGAGTTGTTTACTAGAGTCAAATTCGTTATCTTTGACTGTAAAAGTTTTCATGTACTTTGAAATGTAGCTATTTTTCCGATAGATTAAAGTTCGGTGTTGTCGAGGTTTAAGTGTGGATAATATTTTTATTAATTTACAATAATTAAATTTTCAATTTGAGAAGAAACCTATCACATTCTTTTTGTTTGGCAAGTTATAGCTTTATAACATTTTGTTGGTCAAATGCATGAATAGTAATAATCATAACTTTTAAATTAAATTATCATAATTTACTCAAATATTTTGATTACAAATTTGTTTTTTCTTTAGCTATAACCATTCAATATCTGAAATTAAAAGATATTTTATTCCTAGAGTTGAACTCGACTTTGGTTAAGAGTCATAAACTCGTTTCTACTACAACAATAACAACAATAAATCGGCTTAACAATAAATCGGCTTAACCCTAAAGCCACTAAAGCAACGGCTTTAGGCCCCCAAAAATTAAAGCCCCAAATTTATTCAAATTATATGTAATGCAAGCAATTATTTATTTATTATTAGTGAGAAATGAATTGTTTTTAATTAGTTGTTGCAATCATTGCTCGTGAATTTTCAAAGTTTATGCTACCTTTTAAAAATAGGAAAAATGGCCAAAATTATACCCTTACTATCGAAAATTAGTCATGTTAGTACCCCGTTCTACTTTACGGTTAAAATTATCCCTACCGTTAACAAAGTATGCAAAATTGTCCCTACCGTTACTAAAGTAGATAAATTTGTACCTAAATCTAACAGATTTGGGGAAAAGGCCAAAAAAGTACATCAACTATTGAAATTTATCCATGTTAATACCCCGTTTTACTTTCGGGCTAAACGATATACTCCGATATTAAAGTAGGAGAAATAGTACCCAAATCTAATGGAGCTCCTACATGGCAACCGAGTCCCTCTTAATAATGTGCCAACTAACTAATAAATTGTCAACTAGACTATTACAACCCGCCCCACATAATAACCCACCACATTTGATAATTCATCCACCTAAAAACAATCTCAGTCGAATAAACCTAGGGTTCAAGCTCAAATTCCTCGTCTTTGCCTCTTTCTTTCTCCTTTGCTCGACTCTATTTCTCTCATCTTCATCAATATCGCAAAGCAGTACTTCTTCTCAGAGAAGAGCCAAGTGGACTAATATTCCCCATTAGTCTTTAAAATCCTCCTCATATGTGCTCCATGCAGCCCACCATTAGTACTTCTTATATTCCCCATGTCCCCATTTTCTGCACCAATTTGCCTCTATGTGCCTTACACAACATCTATGGTGTACCTCAGGAAGAACCAAGTGGATTGAATCAATCAAACCCTTAAAATGGAAAAATAGTAAAGAAATGCATCAAAAGGTGAACATCTCTAGTAATACAACAGTGGAACAAACCAACTATATGCAGTAATGAAACTGTAATTAAATGCAACAGTAATGAAACTATTACAGAACAGTAATGAAATGCAACAGTTATGAACTAATAAGATGCAATAAAACAGTAATGAGATGCTACATTTATGAACTAATGAGATGCAACAAAACAGTAATGAGATGCAACAGTGAAAAATAGAGGCAAAAGTTTACTACATGAAAAAGTAAAGTCATACCTTTTGCATATCTGAAATAAATGTAATCTCTTCTCCACTTTTGAGGTCCAATAAATGTTGTAACAGCCTTAAGAACTAACTCCATGTCACTTTGGTCATTTTATCAACAACAGCCCAAGCTAAGGGATAAATATGCCTCATGGAGTCTTGGACAACAGCTACTAACAGTTGACCCTTGCATTTCCCTTTCAGAAAGGTTCCATCCAAGCCAATGAATGGTCTCAACCCACTCTTGAACCCCATTTTCAATGCATGAAAGCATATGTACATTCTTAGAAATCTTCTTTTACGTATTAACATGAATACATTTTAATAGTAGGAGTACTTTTTTGGCCTTTCCCAACTCTGTTAGATTTAGGTACAAATTTATCTACTTTAGTAACGGTAGGGACAACTTTGCATACTTTGTTAACGGTATGGACAATTTTAGCCGTAAAGTAGAACGGGGTACTAACGTAACTAATTTTTTATAGTAGGAGTATAATTTTAGCCTTTTTCCCTTAAAAATATGGTGATTGATGTAATTATGGATAATAGACTTTTTTTTAACGTCACCCCATGGTGAGTAAGATTTGACTTTTTAATTTCCCTAACTCACTTCATCTTGAATCAAATTAGTTTATCATTATAATTTTGTATAATCTTCTTCTATTCTTTTATTACTTTTTTTTTTCTTTTTTTTTTGTACCAAATTCTTGAATCTTGAGCATATACAGTGGAGATATGAATTCAAATTGGCTTATATAAACTAGTACATGTAAAGTTCAAAATTCAAATAACTTTTGCAATTAATGTAAGAAGGAAAAGCAGCGTAAACTTAGCGATTTGCCCAATTTGATATGCAAATTTGCAAATATTTTAATTAAGAAACATTGGTGTTTAACCACTTTAAAACACAGTTTTTAAGTGGGATGTTGCTTGCGCTAGCAATTAATCCAGATATTATGCAACTACCATTTGACCTAGTCTTGGATTTTGGAAATTTTCATTAGTTTTTTCATTTTATTCAGTCAATGCCTTTTTATATTTATTAATTAATTAAAAAGACATTATTTTATAATTGAACACCTACAAATCTACAAGTTCAAAATGGCATGTCTTCCGGGAAACTTCTGATTTTTTTTAATTAACTACATTTTTTCGTGCATTAATGTTGTCTTCTAAACTAAGTAATTGTTTAATAATTTATATATGTCAATGGATTTTCAACTATAAAATGCTTAGTTGTTCAAATAAGAAATTGCTTGGAAACTTGTTAATACTAGATCCACTTCCACCGTTAACTTTTATTTAAATCTGCACGGCCATATGCAAAATTTAAAATTTAAGAGTTCGATTTTTTGTAATTTACCAAATCTTTTTGGAAATTATTTCGGCTCAATTTTACGAGCTTCTGAAATCCAATGAAATTTTATAAAGTTCATTACTACGATTATTACACTTCATTCGATTGGCAAGTCTAACTAATTCTTAGCTTCTCGACCATGCATTATATTCTTGAATTTATAGAAATAAATTTTCTACGTAAAGAATCAAAGAATGTGAATGATTGACTATATCAAAGTGCACGAGGACAGTCTATCAATTATATTAAAGAAACTTCCTAATCAATTCCTACATAAATTCCAATATCGAAGGAAATCCAGAGAATAGCCATGTGAAGTATGTGAAGGCAACACCAAATGGAGAAACACAATTGTCTTGGGATGCATTAGGAATGCAGAAAACAGATAGGCAATCACATGAGATATTTTTTCATGAATTAATCCACGAATTAATAATGCAATGAGAAAATACATTTCCACCGGTCTCCTTGGTCAGAGCTTATCGCATAACGCTTGTCTAGTGCGATTACATCTCCTGCGTAGTATTACAAAATGAATAGAATACCTATTATACACAGAAGGATAGCAGATGCGGGTTTTTCTAGAAACCTCCCCCCCCCACCCCACCCCCCACCCAAAAAGAAAAAAAAAACAATGATCGACGATGCCATATATTTCCCCTATCCACGGCATCATCCCCATAATAAGGTCAGAATTTCCAAAGACGAGGTCGGCATTTCCGCCCATTGAAGACGTCTACTGGATACGCCTCCAACGAGCGGAGGGACTAACTGTATGGGGTCAAATTTGGCCCTATACGCCTCTAAGCCGAAGGGTACGCCCAGTAAGCGTATATCTGCTACAGTAAAGGCACGGCTCGGACGTAAGGGCGAAGGCGACGCTGTTTAAAATCAGGCGTCCTTGCTAGGAGGACGTCGACCACTTTTGATATTTTTATTATTATTTTAAGGAAGGCCTCTTCTTATATAAAGAGGACCTTCCCATTGTAAAATCATCAGTGTTATTATTGAATAATACAACTCTCTCATTCTCTCTTATTCTCTCTCTACCTCTTACCTCTGACGAACAACCATTTCTAGAGTTCATAACATCACTTTATATTATTAGATTTACAGCATTGTTATCATTCTTATATCTCTATTATATTTGATTACGATTTACCCTCCCATAATTTTAATTATTTTCTAGCTTACAAAGTACACTTTTAACTTTTGAGCCAAACAATATTAAAAATCCACTAAATATCTGTAAATATTCAATTGGTGACCTCAGGGGTGGAGCTAAAGACCAAGGCGTGAATTCGACAGAATCCAGTAACTTTGATCCAAACTCTTTATTCGTCTTAAGAAATTTATTTAATATGTTCAAATTAATAATTTAGAATACAACAACTTAAAATGGTTAAAATCCTGAATTCAATAGTTTTAAATCCTAACTCCGCCTTTAATAAACTTAGTTACTATGTAATATTGAAGTTTTTGCCTAAAACTAATAAATTTTAAATTCTGAATCGGTTTCGATCGTACTCTTGTAATATATGAGCATTTATATGTTGTGCAACGTGACAGGTGAGGCTCTAAAGGAATGCTAACATGTGCACGATGACTAATGTCATATACCAAATATACTAATACTAGTTAGGTTTTTCTTCTTCTTTCATTCTATTAGAAGGGCCGACATTTGTTCAAGGGTCATGGGGATGATGACTTATGTTCTAACTCTAAATCAGTTTCTAATCCTCTAATCAAGATAATGAAAGTGAAAACTGAGATAAATCACTTTAGAAATCAAGATTCTTCACTTCTCTTTAGCTCATAGTATATCAAGTTTGATGGCACTTTAAACTATGCAAATAGAGTGACAGGTCAAATCATTCAAAAATGTCTTTTCACTAACCGAATTTTAGTCTTAATTAAAAACCCATCTTTTGCTTGAACTTTAATTGATTTTAGAGGTTTCGATAAGCTAATATCATTAGCAAGACAAGTGTGAAATATTATCAACAATAACCCACTATAATCCCACTTAGTGGGGTTTAAAGAGGTTACTGTGTACGCAGACCTTACCCCTATCCTAGGATAGAGAGACTGTTCCCAAATAGATCCTCGACATCCTTCCCTTCAAGAACTTCCCACCTTGCTCTTGGAGAGACTCGAACTCACAACCTCTTAGTTGAAAGTGTGACATATTGGGATGAACCAAATTGATTTATGGATATTAATTGAAGTTAGTAAGCTGTAAAATAACTCATTCTGAGAATATAAAGCATCATATTGATGATCATATCATTTTAAGTTTTGGACTATACTATAGTAATAAACTAATTTTTAATATTTTGAATTGGATACTTGCATTCTTTTGCTTCTCCTTACCCGAAGGCCTATCCAAAAAATCATCTTTGTCTTTACAAGGTAACGATAGGGCTGTGTACACAATATTCTCCCCAGACTTGTGGAATTATACTGAATTTATTATTAATGTACTCACGTTTTTTCACATAATATAGCGAGCCCAACTTACCCGTCTAAAATCCGGGATAAACCTTTTTAACGCACCCCAAAAGCATGCAATTAGTTACATGTATTGGGTCATTATTGGTTCTCCATTATTCGAAAAAAAAAACATGGAGGTAGATTTAGGTGGATTCAATTAGGGTAAATAGCTTCTAGTAGTTGTGAGAAGCTCAACTACACAAAGATGAGAATAAATGCCAAAGGGCCAAGACTTTAATATGATTGCATATGAGCGGTTGTTTGTACTTTGTACTACTTACTTCGTTACACCCTTTTCGTTGCTGTCAATGGCCAAGGTTGATCTTCACTTAGATATTGTTGTCCAATCGATGGAACCACAATATCACCCTCATAATCTTGGTAACCAAAGTTTCTTGGAACATGTACTGATGGGAGGTAGCGAGTTGAGTATCCCGAAAAATATTTCGGGGTCGTTTGGTAGGGTATATAAGCAGTGGCGAAGCCAGGAATTTTATGTAGGGTGTTTAAATTTGAAATAAGTAAAAAAAAATTCCAGATAAAGGGTGTTCAATATATGTTATACACCATTAAAATTTAATATTTTACCTATATATATATATATATATATAATGTAATTTTTCGACGAAGCGTGGTCAGTTGACCACCCTTAGCTCTATGTACCTTCGCTACTGTACATAAGAATAGTACAAAATAAATTTCTCGGGACTCAAAAATAATTTTTCGTATTTTTGCTCCACAGAAAGCCGACCAAATTTGGTTGGTTTTGTAAAACAAAAAAAAATTAAAAAATAAATATTTTGAAAAACCGACCAACTTTGGTCGGTTTTGGCTTTTTTTTTACTGACCAAAGTTGGTCGGTTTTGCCAAATTTCTAGTAGTGAATACCCTTCATATTCTCTAGCTTTAAGGGACTCTAAGGACAATTTTATCTTTAATCATACTAATGCATGCAATAATAGCCTTGGTATTATGAATGCCATGGTTTTTTATGCATTACTTATACATAAGAAAATACGAAGTATGATTAAGTATTAGTTATACACAGGTTGATAAAATGTACCAAAAAGATATTTGTACGGGTCAGAATCCGATCCTATAATAACCGACGGAGTTAATCACTTTTTCCGGTTAATTCAAGATTAATAAGTGGCACAACCGCTCATAATTAACGACACTGAACGCTCGTCTAAAATGATTAATAAGGTTACAGCCCATCCGTTACCTCGAAGACAACACTTCAAGGTGGTCTCAGCCACCAAATGCCAGCTCATGCAGCTCAAAACTATAAATATCAAGAAAGGAAGCCTCAAAAAGTGACTCTCTCTCCTTCCCATGGGGACTCTCCAAAAGAGAGAGCGAGAGGAAACAATAGATGAGAAAAAGGTAACCAAACAAAAGAATACAACATGATTGTAAGGCTCTGAACCTCTTCATAGAGAGGCAGACCACACTATTATCATCAATAAAAATTATCAACCTTTCTCACCCTAACGGGGATTGCTTATTATTATCTCTCTTGTTTGATTCTTGGATTATTACGACTTGCTATGATTGGTCCATAATTTATGTATATTATTTCGTATTCATAAAGAATATGATGACTTTTGAAGCAAACAATTTGGCGCCATATGTGGGGATTTCCTAGCAAGATCGCGTAGTTCTTCTTAGAGTCAAAAGAAAAGGGGAGGCTAAAAAGAAAAATAACGATCCAGCTCAAGCAAGCCTGCTCTCCCTCTCTGATCTCTGATAGTGCGAACGGGAAGAGGAAATTTCCCCCACTCCTGAGAGGGCCCCTAAGAGGCACCCCCAACACTCCCGATGCGGGCTTCGAGTCAAGAGCCACTTCAAAGCAACCCCCATGACCGGGAAACCACACATAAACCGCTTAATCCTTAAACCAAGATCGAGTTTCACCACTCAACCCTCCAACGCCAAGACTAAGGCGATGCGCCTTCGCCAACAAATTTAACTACGATTGAACCAAGACTCCGGCTATGCGCCCTCACCTTTAATTAATTGATAAAGGACTCAGGCCATGCGCCTTCGCTAACAAATTCAACTACGGTTGAACCAAGACTCGGGCTATGAGCCATCGCCTTCAAATAATTGACAAAGGACTCAGACCATACACTATGATGACCCAAAGGGTCATCACCTGTTTTTCTCATTTGTTCCGCGCTTCCGAGGCCTTGAAAACCTTATTTTATATTGCCTCGATTTGCATGCATTGTCCGGGCATGTTGCCGGAAAATTTTTGTGTTAGAATATGTGAATTCTATGAAAGATTTGAAGAAATTTGATATTAATATTGATATAGTTGACTTCGGTCAACATTTTTGGTAAACGGACCGGACCCAAGATCGGACGCTCCCGGAAGGTCCGTAGGAGAATATGGGACTCGGGCATGCGTCCGAAGTCGAATTTGGAGGCCTGGGGCCCAAGATATAAATTTTTCTGTTAAATTGTTTTTGCTGACATTATTAAATGAAAATTGATTAAAAGACCATGGTATCGGACTCGTATTTTGGTTCCGACGCCCGCTACAAGTCTTAAATATTATTTAAGTACTTCCTGCAAAGTTTGACGGAATTTGAACGTCATTTGATATGTTTTAAATCATGAGTTCCAAATTTGAAAGTTTATAAAGTTTAAAAGAATAAATCATGAATTTGTGGCTTGATTCTATGAAAACGATGTTATATTGGCGATTTGATCGCGCAAGCAAGTTCGTAGTATGTTTTTGAGGTTGTGTGCATATTTGGTTTGGAGCCCGAGGGTTCGGGTAAAGATTTGATAGGCCGTTACAGCAGATTTTGAAAAATAATACAGCCGGTTTTTTCCCCCAGCTGATATCTTCGCAATTGCGAAGAATTACTCGCAATTGCGAAAGTTCCTAGAAACAGCCTAGGTTCGCAAAAGCGAACAATAATTTGCAAATGCGAAGAGGCCCTTGAATGGTCTTGGTTTGCAAATGCGAACAATAGATCGCAAATGTGATGTTGCCTAGGAAACCCTTAAGTTCGCAAATGCGAACTAAATATCGCAAATGCGAGGCTGTCAGGTAAGTGTCACGACCCTAGTTCACCAATTGTGAACATGTCGTGATGGCACCCAGTCCCCACGACTAGGTAAGCCTAACACGTTGCGGAATATACAAGTTATAAACATCTAAATAAGAAAATAGCGAAAAAATAGCATAAAAAGATATGTAATTCATGCCGCTTGGCACATACATCCGTCACACAATAAATAAAACACTACCAAGATCCGGAACCCCACGGTAACACAGACTAAAAGAGAAATACAACTGTGGCTCTATGTGTAAAGAGTATCTAGCAACGAAATGAAGAAAAATGTCGACTAGTAATACTAGAATAGAAGGGAAGCCTCCGGATCCGCGGACGTAGCAGATCATACCTCGAAGTCTCCCAGAAAACTGCGGAATCACCTAGTACGAGCCTCCTCTGATGTACCTGGATCTGCACAACAAAAGTGTGCAGAAGAGTAGCATGAGTACACCACGGCGGTACTCGGTAAGTGCCAAGCCTAACCTCGATGGAGTAGTGACGAGGTAGGTCAGGGCCCTACTGAGAAAACAATAATATAATGATGATAACAAAGTAAACATTTTAAATGATAATAATTTCCGAAATAACAACATCATGATGATTACTGCGACTGTCTACAATTAAGCTAATAACAAATAACCAACTCAAATAAACAAATCCAGGATCTGTGGGAATTGAACCCACAGTCCCATTCTCGGTACCTCTGGGTCTCCGGGAATCGAACCCGCAGCCCATATCTCAATAATATCTCAATAATCTCAGGATCTCGGGAATCGAACCCGTAGTCCATATTTTAATAATCTCAGGATCTCGGGAATTGAACCCGTAGTCCATATTTCAATAATCTCGGGATCTCGGGAATTGAACCCGTAGTCCATATTTCAATAATCTCAGGATCTCGGGAATTAAACCCGTAGTCCATATTTCAATAATCTGAGGATCTCGGGAATTGAACCCGTAGTCCATATTTCAATAATCTCAGGATCTCGGGAATTGAACCCGTAGTCCATATTTCAATAATTTCAGGATCTCGGGAATTGAACCCGTATTCCATATTTCAATAATTTCAGGATCTCGGGAATTGAACCCGTAGTCCATATTTCAATAATTTCAGGATCACGGGAATTGAACCCGTAGTCCGTATTTCAATAATTTTAGGATCTCGGGAATTGAACCCGTAGTCCATATTTCAATAATTTCAGGATCTCGGGAATTGAACCCGAAGTCCGTATTTCAATAATTTCAGGATCTCGGGAATTGAACCCGTAGTCCGTATTTCAATAATCTCAGGATCTCGGGAATTGAACCCGTAGTCCATATTTCAATACAAGTAAAAGGAATACACAGAGAGAAGTATAATATGGTTAACTATAACTTCGCCGATAGACAGCGCCAGCGATTACCAAGAAAACTCAAGTAAGACAATTAGGCAACTAGACAATTAAACACTATCTAATCATGCTCCAAAACATGATACGAACTCATTCAAATCATAAAAACACGTCTAACAACATCAAAACCCATAATTCACATCGAATTCAAGCCTAAATTTCTTAAAACTTTCCGAATTGCACATTCGATCAAAAACCCGACCAAACGACGTCCGAATGACCTCAAAATTTGCGGACATATCCAAATTCACATAACGAAACTACAGAAATTGTCGGAATTCCATTCCTACCCCGGATCAAAATCTCACCTATCGTTCGGATTCGCCAAAATTTCAACCTTCGGCATTTCAAGCCTAATTGAGTTACGGACCTCCAAAATACATTCCGAACGTGCTCCCAACCCCGAAATCACCTAACGGAGCTAATGGAACCATCGGATTTCCGTTCCGAGATTGTCTTAACACTGTTCCAACTATGGGCCATTTTCTAGCTTCAAAGCTCTTATTTAGGGACTAAGTGTCCCAAAATGCTCAAATTTTTAGAACCGACTCTCCCGGCAAACCACAATAGCGGAACTGAACTTAGGGGAACAGTTAAATTAGGGATTGGGGCGTAATTTTCTAAAACGACCGGTCGGGTCGTTACATCTTCCCACGCTTAAAGATTCGTTCGTCCTCGAACGAGCATAGAAAACATACCTGGAGTAGTGAAAAGATGAGGGTACTGGCTGCGCATATCATGCTCGGTCTCCCAAGTCGCCTCTTCGACCGGCTGGCCCCGCCACTGAACCTTTACCGAAGCGATGTTCTTTGACCTTAGCTTTCCGACTTGCCTGTCTAGAATGGCTACTGGCTCCTCAACATAAGACAGATCCTTGTCTAGCTGAACGGATGTGAAATCCAACACATGCGACGGGTCACCATGGTATCTCCGGAGCATGGAGACATGAAATACGGGGTGAACTCCGGCTAGGCCGGGAGGTAAGGCCAACTCATAAGCAACCTCCCCAACACGCCTCAAAATCTCAAAAGGGCCAATAAATCTAGGACTCGGCTTTCCTTTCTTCCCAAACCTCATAACGCCCTTCATGGGCGAGACTCGAAGTAGAACCCGCTCGCCAACCATAAAAGCCACATCGCGAACTTTCTTGTCCGCATAACTCTTCTGTCTAGACTGGGCTGCACGAAGTCTGTCCCGAATCACCTTGACTTTGTCCATAGCCTCCTGAACCATATCAGTACCTAGCAACCTGGCCTCGCCCGGCTCAAACCAACCCACGGGAGACCTGCACCTCCTACCATATAGGGCCTCATACGGTGCCATCCTGAATACTAGACTGGTAGCTGTTGTTATAAGCAAACTCCGCCAGTGGCAAGAAGTGATCCCATGAACCTCCAAACTCAATCACGCACGCACGGAGCATATCCTCCAAAATCTGAATAGTGCGCTCGGACTGACCATCAGTCTGGGGATGAAACGCTGTGCTCAGCTCCACCCGAGTACCTAACTCTTGCTGTACGGCTCTCCAAAACCGTGAAGTGAACCGAGTGCCTCTATCCTGAAATGATGGAAACTGGAATACCATGCAGCCGAACTATCTCCCCGATATAGATCTCCGCCAGTCGTTCCGATGAATAAGCAGTGCTCACCGATATGAAATGGGCGGACTTGGTCAGCCGATTCACAATAACCCAAATGGAATCAAACTTCCTAATAGTCCGTGGAAGCCCAGATACAAAGTCCATGGTGATGCGCTCCCATTTCCACTCGGGAATCTCAATCTGCTGCACCAATCCACCCGGACGCTGATGCTCATACTTCACCTGCTGGCAGTTGAGGCATCTAGAAACATAATCAACTATATCCCTCTTCATCCGCCTCCACCAGTAATGCTGTTTCAAGTCCTGATACATCTTCGCGGCACCCGGATGGATGGAATACCGCGAACTATGGGCCTCTCCTAGAATCAGCTCTCGAAGATCATCTACATTGGGCACACAGATACGCCCCTGCATCCTCATAACTCCATCATCCCCGATGGTAACATCTCGAGCATCACCACGCCGAACTCTATCCTGGAGGACAAGCAAATGAGGGTCGTCGAACTGACGCTCCCTGATGCGGTCAAATAGAGAAGACCGAGAAATCACACAAGCCAGAACCCGGCTGGGCTCCGAAAGATCCAGTCTAACAAACTGCCTGGCCAAAGCCTGAACATCCATCGCCATAGGCCTCTCCGAAGCCGGTAGATATGCTAAACTCCCCAAACTCTCTGCCCGACGACTCAAGGCATCAGCAACCACATTAGCCTTGCCCGGATGATAGAGAATAGTAATATCATAGTCCTTCAGTAGTTCCAACCATCTCCTCTGACGCATATTCAGGTCCTTCTGCTTAAGCAAGTGCTGCAAGCTCCGGTGATCAGTGTAGATCTCACAAGGAACCCCATATAAATAATGACGCCAAATTTTCAAGGCGTGAACAATGGCAACTAGCTCCAAATCATGAACAGGGTAATTCTTCTCATGCACCTTCAGCTGTCTCGACGCGTAGGCAATCACCCTACCGTCCCGCATCAATACCGCACCGAGTCCAACTCGTGAGGCATCACAATATACGGTATAGGACCCCGTACCTGTAGGCAACATCAATATAGGGGCCGAAGTCAAAGCTGTCTTGAGCTTTTGAAAGCTCGCCTCACACTCGTTTGTCCACTGGAAAGGGGCACCCTTTTGGGTCAATGTGGTCATAGGTGCTGCAATCGAAGAGAACCCTCTACGAAACGACGGTAATAGCCCGCCAAACCAAGGAAACTGCGAATCTCAGTAGCGGAGGAGGGTCTGGGCCAACTCTGCACGGCCTCCACCTTCCTCGGATCTACTCGAATACCATCACTCGACACCACATGGCCCAAAAATGCCACTGAACTCAACCAGAATTCCCATTTAAAGAACTTGGCATAAAGCTGCTTCTCCCTTAGAATATGAAGCACTATCCTCAAATGCTGCTCGTGCTCTTCCCGGCTCCGGGAATATACTAGAATATCATCAATGAAGACAATCACAAACGAGTCCAGATAAGGCCTGAACACACTGTGCATCAAATGCATAAACACTGCTGGGGCATTAGTCAGCCCAAAAGACATCACGAGGAACTCATAGTGACCATACGGGTCCTGAAGGCAGTCTTCGGGATATCTGGCTCCCGAATCTTCAGCTGGTGATACCCAGAGCGCAAATTAATCTTAGAAAACACCTGTGCGCCCTGTAGCTGGTCAAATAAATCATCAATACGGGGCAAAGGATACCGGTTCTTCACCTGTAACCTTGTTCAGCTGACGATAGTCAATACACATGCGCATAGAACCGTCCTTTTTCTTCACAAACAATACAGGAGCACCCCAAGGCGAAACACTGGGTCGAATAAAACCCTTGCCCAATAACTCCTGTAATTGATCCTTCAACTCCTTTAACTCGGGAGGAGCCATACGGTACGGTGGAATAGAAATGGGCTGAGTACCCGGCAACAAGTCAATAGCAAAGTCAATATCTCTGTCGGGCGGCATGCCCGGAAGATCAGCTGGAAATACATCAGCAAAGTCACGTACCACAGGAACAGAATCAATAGAGGGAGTGTCAATACTGACGTCCCGCACATAGGCAAGATAAGCAGCACACCCCTTCTCAACCATCCGCTGAGCTCTGAGAAAAGAAATAACACGGCTAGGGGTGTGATCTAGAGTACCACTCCACTCAATACGTGGAATGCCTGGCATAGCCGGCGTCACGGTCTTGGCGTGACAATCAAGAATAGCATAATGGGGCGACAACCAGTCCATGCCCAGAATAATATCAAAATCGACCATCCCAAGCAGCAATAGATCCGCTCTGGTCTCAAAATCACAAATGGTAACCAAACACGACCGATATACGCGGTCCACTACCAAAGAATCACCCACCGGAGTGGAAACATAAATGGGGGCACTCAAAGAATCCCGAGGCACACCCGGATGAGAAGCAAAGTAAGAAGACACATATGAAAAAGTGGAACCAGGGTCGAATAGAACCGATGCCTCCCCGTGACTAACCGGAATAATACATGTGATAACAGAGTCGGATGCAACAGCCGCATCGCGATCGGGAATAGCATAAAATCCGGCTCGTCCCCCTCTCGAGGGCGGCCTCCGGAACCCCGACCCCCACCCCCGGATGGCCGGGCGAGTGGAGTGGCAGCCGAGGCTGGAATGATAGCCCGCTGGCCCCGAGAACCACGCGGATGCTCGTGATGACCGATGAGGGCTCCTTTCCTCGCGCCCGGGGCATTCCCCAACCAAGTGGCGAGTATCCCCGCACTCAAAACAAGCTCCGGGAGGACGCGGTGGCCGTGACTCTGACCGGCCTCCCCCCACTAGTCCGACCCCCGGAAGGACCCCGCGCAGAGGTGCACTGAAACCGGGGAGCATAATAAGGCTCCCGAGGTGCTTGGAAGACCCGGAGTACTACCGGCTGCGGGCAATGTCGAGTGAACTGGTCGACCGGAATAACCCCTGCCAAAACGACCGGCTGATGAAGTGCGGGCACCGGAGAAATGGCCCGACTCACGAGACCTCTTGGCCTCTCTCTCTCTCCGCTCTCTAGGGAGCATACTCTCGATCCTCTTGGCAATGCTAACCGCCTGCTGATAAGATATATCTGTCTCAAGCTCTCTGGCCATGCCGGATCGGATAGGCGGAACAAGGCCCTCAATAAATCTCCGCACTCGCTCCCGAACCGTGGCTACCAAAGCCGGTGCATGCCTGGCTAGGCGGGTGAAACTGATAGCATACTCCGATACTGACATGGAGCCCTGTCGCAACCGCTCAAACTCCGAGCGCCAAGAATCCCTAAGGCTCTGTGGAACAAACTCCCTTAAAAACAGATCTGAAAACTGCGTCCAAGTCAATGAAGCAGACTCCTATGGACTATCCAACTCATACGTGCGCCACCAATCATAAGCGGCCCCACGAAACTAAAAAGCAGTGAAGGAAACCCCGCTGGTCTCCACAATCTCCATAGTACGAAGAATACGATGACACTCCTCCAGAAAACCCAATGCATCATCTGAAGCCAAACCACTAAACACCGGAGGGTCATATTTCTTGAACCTCTCCAATCTACGCTGCTCGTCCTCAGAGGCAGCTGGTCCACCTCCGGGCCGTGCTGGGGCGGCAGGAGGCATAACCAAAACATTTGGAACCTGTCCCACTGGCACACGCTGCTCCGGTGTAACGGCTGCGGGAGTCTAGGCCCCTAGCTGTAGTGAGAGGAAGCAACCCCGCCTGAGCTAGAGTAGTATACATGCTCATAAACTGGGCTAGGGTCTCCTGGAGTGCTGAGTAGTAGCAGTTGTAGTAGGTGTACCAGTTGCCTGTGCTCCAACCTGATCCACCGGTGCTGCTTCAGCGGCAGCGCGCGCGGGTGATGTGGCTGCACCTCGGGCGCATCCTCGACCTCTACCACGGCCCCGGCCTCTGGCGGCGGTAGCAGGGGGCGTGTGTGCCTAATCCTTACGAGTCACACGTGTCCTCACCATCTACGAGAGAATAGAAAACAATAGTTTAGATTTTTTTGATGCCAAAAATGTCGCACGACAAGGAATCCAAAAGAAATGAAGAGTTTCCTAAACAGTTACATAGCCCCTCGTAGATAAATACAGACGTCTCCGTATCGATCAGCGAGACTCTAAGTAACCGGTCCGTGTCCCGTGACTCCTATGAACCTAGAGCTCTGATACCAACTTGTCACGACCCTAGTTCACCAATTGTGAACATGTCGTGATGGCACCCAGTCCCCACGACTAGGTAAGCCTAACACGTTGCGGAATATACAAGTTATAAACATCTAAATAAGAAAACAGCGGAAAAATAGCATAAAAAGATATGTAATTCATGCCGCTTGGCACATACATCCGTCACACAGTAAATAAATCACTACCATGATCCGGAACCCCACGGTAACACAGACTAAAAGGGAAATACAACTGTGGCTCTATGTGTAAAGAGTATCTAGCAAGGAAATGAAGAAAAATGTCGACTAGTAATACTAGAATAGAAGGGAAGCCTCCGGATCCGCGGACATAGCAGATCATACCTCGATGTCTCCCAAAAAGCTGCGGAATCACCTAGTACGAGCCTGCTCTGATGAACCTGGATCTGCACAACAAAAAGTGTGCAGAAGAGTAGCATGAGTACACCACGGCGGTACTCAGTAAGTGTCAAGCCTAACCTCGATGGAGTAGTGACGAGGTAGGTCAGGGCCCTACTGAGAAAACAATAATATAATGATGATAACAAAGTAAACAGTTTAAATGATAATAATTTCCGAAATAACAACATCATGATGATTACTGCGACTGTCTACAATTAAGCTAACAACAAATAACCAACTCAAATAAACAAATCCAGTATCTGTGGGAATTGAACCCACAATCCCATTCTCGGTACCTCTGGGTCTCCGGGAATCGAACCCGCAGCCCATGTCTCAATAATATCTCAACTACTCAGGATCTCCGGAATCGAACCCGCAGTCCCTACCAATAACTCGGGATCTCGGAATTGAACCCGTAGTCCATATTTCAATAATCTCGGGATCTCGGGAACCGAACCCGTAGTCCATATTTCAATAATCTCAGGATCTCGGGAATTAAACCCGTAGTCCATATTTCAATAATCTCAGGATCCCGGGAATTGAACCCGTAGTCCATATTTCAATAATCTCAGGATCTCGGGAATTGAACCCGTAGTCCATATTTCAATAATTTCAGGATCTCGGGAATTGAACCAGTAGTCCATATTTCAATAATTTCAGGATCTCGGGAATTGAACCCGTAGTCCATATTTCAATAATTTTAGGATCTCGGGAATTGAACCCGTAGTCTGTATTTCAATAATTTCAGGATCTCGGGAATTGAACCCGTAGTCCATATTTCAATAATTTCAGGATCTCGAGAATTGAACCCGTAGTCCGTATTTTAATAATTTCAGGATCTCGGGAATTGAACCCGTAGTCCGTATTTCAATAATCTCAGGATCTCGGGAATTGAACCCATAGTCCATATTTCAATACAAGTAAAAGGAATACACAGAGAGAAGTATAATATGGTTAACTATAACTTCGCCGATAGACAGCGCTAGCGATTACCAAGAAAACTCAAGTAAGACAATTAGGCAACTAGACAATTAAACACTATCTAATCATGCTCCAAAACATGATACGAACTCATTCAAATCATAAAAACACGTCTAACAACATCAAAACCCATAATTCACATCGAATTCAAGCCTAAATTTCTTAAAACTTTCCGAATTGCACATTCGATCAAAAACCCGACCAAACGACGTCCGAATGACTTGAAAATTTGCGGACATATCCAAAATCACATAACGAAGCTACAGAAAATTGTCGGAATTCCATTCCGACCCCGGATCAAAATCTCACCTATCGTTCGGATTCGCCAAAATTTCAACCTTCGGCATTTCAAGCCTAATTGAGCTACGGACCTCCAAAATACATTCCGAACGCGCTCCCAACCCCGAAATCACCTAACGGAGCTAATGGAACCATCGGATTTCTGTTCCGAGATTGTCTTAACACTGTTCTAGCTACGGGCCATTTTCTAGCTTCAAAGCTCTTATTTAGGGACTAAGTGTCCCAAAATGCTCAAATTTTTAGAACCGACTCTCACGGCAAACCACAATAGCAGAAATGAACTTAGGGGAACAGTTAAATTAGGGATTGGGGCGTAATTTTCTAAAACGACCGGTCGTTACAGTAAGGCACAGGTTCGCAAATGCGAGGCTGTCAAGTAAGGCACAGGTTCGCAAATGCGAGGCCCGCAGTCAGGACCTATTATATTGCAATTGCGAATAAATGTTCACAATTCCCATATCCGCAGCTGTGCAATCTGATACTTAAACGATTTTTAAACCCTTTTCACTATTCTTTCAAAACCCAACACACCACACACGATTTTCCAAGAGCAATATCACTCCAAATCACTTGTAAGTCAATTTCTACTTAACTCTTTCAATTCCTAACATCATTAAACATGCTTTCCATAAGAAATCAAAGGTTTTTATGGTTGAAATTGTTGTTTTTGGGTAGAACCTAGGTTTTTCATAAATTGGATAATTGGACCTCGATTTGAGGTCTGATTTCGAAACAAATCATATAATTGAACTCGTGAGGGAATGGGTAACCGGATTTTGGTCCAAACCCCGAGTTTCGACCATGTGGGACCGGGGACATTTTGCGAAATTTTGGGTAAAACTTTGAGAAAACCATTTTTATGCATCCAAACCAATTTATATAGTATTTATTAAAGTAATTGAACCAATTATGATTAGATTCGAGTGTGTTGAAGGTTGAAATTCGAGTTAAAGCAATAGTTGAAGGTCAATTGGACTTCAAGGCTTTGAGGTAAGTGTTTGATCTATCCTAGCTTGAGGGAATAGGATTGAATGTGCTAATTGCTATGTGATCGAGTGCGGTGTATAGGCTGTGGTGACGAGCATCTATACACTGGCGTCTAGCATAACCATGAGTCGTTTGTTGACATATGTTGTGACTTGCCGGGGTGTGAAGTTGATTATTTTTTTCCCTTGCCGGGACTTTATTGTGAAGTTGATTATTGTTTCCTTTGCCGGGACTTTACTGTGATGATTATTGTTTCCCTTGCCGGGACATTACTGTGATGATTATTGTGTCCCTTGCAGGGACGATTCATGTTAATTGTTTCATTCTTTTGCCCTTAACAGTGATTGTTATTTGGGTGAGGAAGAGTGATAATGCACAAAGGGTGATGCCGTGCCATTTTTACTTATGTTCCCACGAAGGATCATTCCGTGCCTTGTTTTACTGATTATGTACGAAGGATCATTCCGTGCCATGTTTATTATTTATGAACGAAGGAACATTCCATGCCGTTATTATTTAAACCATGCACGAAGGATCATGCCGTGTCATGGATATGAGGATGAGAGTAAAAACACGAAGGGTGATGCCGTGCACTTTTATTTGCTTATTTGGTGAGGATGAGAGTAAAAGCACAAAGGGTAATGCCGTGCAGCCATTTCAAATTCTTGTTTTGGTGATAGCTGTTTTTACTACACTCTGATTCTCTTTACTGATTTATTATGTGTTGCTGATTGTGTTCCCCCAGCATGTTACCTCCTTTGTTAGTTATGTTATTCGATAATTATGTTATTTTGTGGTATATACATATATAGAACTGCACAGGTTTATGTGAGTGTCTGGTCCTAGGCTTGTCACTACTTCGCCGGGATAGGCCAGGCACACTTACCAGCACATGGGGTCGGATTGTGCTGATACTACACTTCTGTGCGTTTTTGCACAGGTCCAGGTTTTGAGCAGGAGTAGCAGCATTAGTACTCTAGCGGGATTATCGTACTTCCGAGATCGAGGTAGCTTGCAGGCGTCTGCAGGCCCGACGTCTCCTCTATTTATTTTTATATTGCTGTGGTCTCATTGTTCCGAGATTGACGGTTATCATTTATTTTCTTTCAGACCATTATATGTAGTTATTCCTTATTAGTTCGTGAGTTTGTGACTCGACATCTTGGGTAGAGGATTTGTGTCAGTTGCTTTACACTATTATTCATCTTTTATTCGAAAGATTTTCGCATTTAAAAATTTGAGTAATTATTCTTACTATTAAATATGAGAACAAAAACGATGGTATGAACAGGTAAATGTTGAATGAGTTGGCTTGCCTAGCTACCACGAGTAGGCGCCCTCATGATCCCGATTGTGGGGGAAATCCGGGTCGTGACAAGTTGGTATCAGAGCTCTAGGTTACATAGGTCTCACAACTCACGAACAAGCTTAGTAGAGTTTGAGTGGTAGGTACGCAGACGTTTGTACTTCTCCTCCAGAGTCTATTGAGTTAGGAAAAAGTCTCTCATTTGTTCCTTCTTATCGTGCGATTTGTTCCTCAAATACTGATTGAATTTCTACTCTGTCTTTTCGCAGATGGTGAGGACATGCGCTTCTTTATCCGCTGATCAGCAGCCTGAGCCCCAGGCAGCTCCCGCAAGGGGCAGTGGCCGAGGCCGTGTCGGAGGCCGTGGTAGGGGTAGGGCTCAGCCCCAGGCAGCGTTTCCAGAGGTGGAGCCTCATGTTGAGGTTGGAGAGGAGGTTACAGCCCTAGCAGCTCCAGTAGGCCCAGCTCAGGTCCCAGGGGAGGTCTTATTTACCCCGGATCTTCAGGAGGCTTTGGTCAGAATAACAGGTTTTATGGATAGTATTTTCAGAGCAGGCTTATTACCAGTTGCACCAGCCACTTCTCAGGCTGGAGGAGGGGTCCAGACTCCTGTTGCACATACTCTGAAGCAAGTAGCTCCCCAGCCTCAGGCACCAGTGGTTCAGCTAGCAGTGGCCACTCAGTCATGCACTACAGCTCAGGCCGGAGATGGAACGGCCATGATCTCTGATGCTTTATGGAGACTTGATCGGTTCTCCAAGCGTTTTACCACTACTTTCAGCGGTGCCACATCAGAGGATCCCCAGGACTTCTTATTTAGTTTCCATGATATTCTTAGGACTATGGGAATAGTGGAATCCAATGGGGTTGATTTTTGCACTTGGTGGAGAGATTTCTGTTTGACTCGACCAGCAGGGTCCTCGGCTTTAACATGGGATCAGTTTGCGGAGTTATTTCTGGAGAAATTTCTCCCTATTACCCAGCGGGAGGCACTTTGGAGGTAGTTTGAGCACCTCCAGCAGGGTTCTATGACTATTATCCAGTAGAGGTTTGTTGATCTGGCACGTCATGCGGTTGTGATACTCCCCATAGATCGGGAGAGGGTCCGCAAGTTTATAGATGGGCTAAATCAGTCGATTTGACTTCAGATGGCTATGGGAGTTGGGAATGACATATCTTTTCAGGAGTCAGCTAATGCAGCTCATATCTTGCTCGGAGAGGTGGTTATTCTTCAGACAAGAGGCCTTGTCATTCCGGCAGATTTAGTGGCACTTCATCTGGAGGCAGGGATTCTTATGATCGGGGCCAGTCTTCCAGGCCTTTTCAGTTAGCTCTCCAGGCTTCCAGGGTGGTCCACGTGATCGTAGGTTTCGTGAGCAGTATTCAGATCAGCCTCCCATCAGTGCTCAGCCTCTTCAGAGTGTTCGTGGGGGCCATTTAGGTTGTCAGGGACAGCAGTCCCAGCAACCAAAATGTTGTTATGGTTGCGGTGACCCAGGTCATCTTGTCAGGTTTTGCCCTCGAGCAACGGGAAACACTTAGCAGCGGGGTTCTCGCCTCATGATTCAGGCCCCAGCCGACCCCCAGCCAGCCCAGCCAGCCAGAGGTGGGTGTAGAGATCGTAGAGGTGGAAGTCGAGACCGTATAGGTGGAAACCACCCCGCCAGAGGTAGAGGTTAGCAGTTGGATGACCATCCCAGAGACGTAGCTCAAAGGGGAGGTGCCGATCCCCGATTTTATGCTTTACCAGCTAGGCCAGAGGTAGAGGCATTAGATACTGTGATTACCTGTACCATTCTGGTTTGTGATAGAGCTACTTCAGTATTATTTGACCCTGGGTCTACATATTCATATGTGTCTTCCTTCTTTGCACCATACCTGGTCGTGCCTAGCTATGCTCTGGATATTCCAGTTTATGTGTCTACACCAGTGGGTGACTCTATAGTAGTCGACTGGGTACATCGTTCGTGCGTGGTTATATTTGGGGGCCTTGAGACCCGTGTTGATTTATTACTATTAGACATGGTGGATTTCGATGTCATATTGGGGATGGATTGGTTGTCCCCGTATCATGATATCTTAGATTGTCATGCCAAGACAGTGACATTGGCCTTGCCAGAATCATCCCGACTAGAGTGGAGAGGGACCCAGGCCACTCCGTTTGCAATGTTATTTCATTTGTTAAGGCTCGACGCATGGTCGAGAAAGGGTGTCTAGCTTATTTGGCATATGTTTGTGATTCCAGTGCGGAAATTCCTTCAATTGATTCAGTTCCTATTGTATGGGAGTTTCCCGTGGTTTTCCCTTCAGACCTGCCGGGCATGCCACCCGGCAGGGATATTAATTTCTGTATTGATCCGGCACCGGGCACTCAGCCCATCTCTATTCCACCCTATCGCATGGCCTCGCCAGAGTTAAATGAGTTAAAAGATCAGTTGCAAGACCTTCTAGAAAAGGGCTTTATCAGGCCCGGTGTTTCTCCTTGGGGTGCACCAGTGTTATTTGTGAAGAAGAAGGATGGTTCGATGTGTATGTGCATTGATTATCGTCAATTAAACAAAGTAACGATATAGAACAAGTATCCACTGCCGAGGATTGATGATTTGTTTGACCAGCTCCAAGGAGCGAGGGTGTTCTCGAAGATAGACTTGAGGTTAGTCTACCATCAGCTGAAGATCAGGGCGGCTGACATTCCTAAGACAACCTTTCGCACTAGGTACGGGCACTATGAATTCTTGGTCATGTCTTTCGGGTTGACCAATGCTCCAACAGCATTTATAGAGTTGATGAATCGGGTGTTCAGGCCTTATTTAGATCTGTTTGTGATAGTATTTATAGATGATATCCTGGTATACTCCCGCAGCCAGGAATAGCACGAGCAACACCTCAGAGTGGTTCTTCAGACTCTGAAGGATAATCGACTATATGCCAAGTTTTCAAAATGCAAGTTTTGGTTGAGTTCGATGGCATTTCTGGGTCATATCGTGTCAGTAGAGGGTATTTAGGTGGACCCAAAGAAGATTGAGGCAGTCAAGAATTGGCCTCGACCAGCTTTAGTGACCGAGATCCGGAGTTTCTTAGGGTTAGCAGGCTATTACCGTAGATTTGTAGAAGGGTTCTCTTTTATTGTAGCTCCGATGGCCAGGCTAACCCAGAAGGGTGCCCAGTTCAAGTGGTCAGATGAGTGTGAGGCAAGCTTTCAGAAACTTAAGACAGCTTTGACTACAACACCAGTGTTGATATTACCTACGGGTTCAGGACCTTACACAGTTTACTGTGATGCATCCCATATTGGGCTTGGAGCGGTATTGATGCAGGATGGCAAGGTTATTACTTATGCTTCGAGATAGTTGAAAATCCATGAGAAGAATTATCCGGTTCATGATCTTGAGTTGGCAGCAGTGGTCCATGCCTTAAAAATCTGGAGGCATTATCTATATGGTGTGGCGTGCGAGGTGTACACGGATCACAAAAGCCTACGGTATTTATTCAAGCAAAAGGATTTGAATGTGCGACAGAGGAGATGGTTAGAGTTGCTGAAGGACTATGATGTTACTATCTTATATCACCCATGTAAGGCCAATGTGGTGGCCGATGCGTTGAGTAGAAAGTCTGCCAGCATGGGTAGTATCGCTTATGTTCCGGTCAGCCAGAGGCCACTAGCTCTAGATGTCTAGGACTTAGCCAATCAAATCGTGAGACTAGATATTTTGGAGCCTAGCAGGGTGTTAGCCTGCACGGTCGCTCGTTCTTCTCTATTAGAGCGTATCCGTGAGAGGCAGTTTTATGATCCTCATTTGCGTGACCTGAGGGATACTGTACAGCAGGGAGGTGCCATGAAGGTAACTCTAGATGATGACGGAGTATTGAGATTGCAGGGGCGAGTTTGTGTGCCCAATATTGAGGGGATTCGAGAGTTAATCTTAGCGGAGGCCCAAAGTTCGTGGTATTCTATTCACCCGGGCGCCACAAAGATGTATCAGGACTTATGGCAGCACTATTGGTGGCGTAGGATGAAGAAGGACATCGTTGCATATGTCGCTCGGTGTCTAAACTGTCAGCAGGTGAAATATGAGCACCAGAGGCCTGGTGGTGTATTCTAGAGAATTGAAATTCCCGAGTGGAAATGGGAGCGGATTACAATGGACTTCGTTACTGGACTTCCTTTGACTCGGAGGAGATTTGATGCTATTTGGGTCATTGTTGATAGGCTGACCAAGTCAGCACACTTCATTCCAGTATCTGTCTCTTACTTATTGGAGAAGCTAGCAGAGATTTACATCAGGGAGATTGTTTTCCTTCATGGGGTGCCGATGTCTATTATCTCAGAGCGGGGTTAGCAGGTTACCTCATATTTCTGGAGAGCGGTCCAGTAGAAGTTAGGCACCCAGGTTCAGTTGAGTACAACTTTTCACCCTCAGACGGACGGTCAGTCCGAAAGGACTGTTTAGATTCTAGAGGACATGTTCCGAGCCTCTATCATTGATTTTGGAGGCTCGTGGGACCAGTTTCTGCCATTAGCAGAGTTCGCCTACAACAACAGCTACCAGTCTAGCATTCAGATGGCTCTGTATGAGATGTTGTATGGTAGGCGTTGTCGGTCTCCAGTCGGATGGTTCGAGCCGGGAGAGGCTCGGTTGTTGGGTACAGACTTAGTTCAGGAGGCCTTAGACAAGGTCAAGACTATTCAGGAGAGATTGCGTTCAGCTAAGTCCAAACAGAAGACTTATATGGATCGTAAGTCCGAGATGTAGATTTCATGGTTGGTGAGTGGGTGTTGCTCCGGGTATCGCCTATGAAGGGCGTGATGAGGTTCGTAAAGAAGGACAAGCTCAGCCCTAGGTATATTGGTCCATTTGAGATTCTGGAATGAGTGGGAGAGGTGGCTTAAAGACTAGCACTGCCACCTAGCTTATTAGCTGTACGTCCAGTTTTTCATGTATCTATGCTTCGGAGGTACCACAACAATCTTGCACATGTGTTAGACTTCAGTATTGTCCAATTGGACAAGGATCTATCTTATGAGGAGGAGCCGGTGGCCATTCTAGACGGGAGGTTCGACAGTTGAGGTCGAAGAGTTTTCCTTCCGCGCGAGTTCAGTGGAGAGGTTAGCCTCCTGAGGCATCGACCTGGGAGTCCGAGTCTTATATGCGGAGCCGTTACCCACATTTGTTCCCCGACTCAAGTACTTCCTTCTCTTGTCTGTTCGAGGACGAACGATTATTTTAGAGGTGGAGGATGTGACGACCCAAAGGGTCATCACCTATTTTCCTCATTTGTTTCGTGCCTCCGAGGCCTTGAAAACCTTATTTTATATTGCCTCGATTTGTGTGCGTTGTCCGGGCACGTAGCCGAAAAATTTTGTGTTAGAATAATTGCATTTTATGGAAAATTTGAAGAAATTTGATATTCATATTGATATAGCTGACTTCGGTCAGCATTTTTGGTAAACAGACCCGGACCCAAGATTAGATGGTCCCGAAAGGTCCGTAGGAAAATATGGGACTCGGGCATGCGTCCGGAGTCGAATTCGGAGGCTTGGAGCCCAAGATATGAATTTTTCTGTTAAAATTTTTTTGCTGAAATTATTAAATGAAAATTGATTAAAAGACCATGGTATCGGGCTTGTATTTTGGTTCCGACGCCCGGTACAAGTCTTAAATATTATTTAAGTACTTCTTGTAAAGTTTGACGGCATTTGAACGTCGTTTGATTTGTTTTAAACCATGAGTTCCAAATTTGAAAGTTTATGAAGTTTAAAAGAAGAAATCATGAATTTGAGGCTTGATTCTATGAAAACGATGTTATATTGGTGATTTGATCGCGCGAGCAAGTATGTTTTTGAGGTTATGTGCATGTTTGGTTTGGACCCCGAGGGATCGGGTAAAGATTTGATAGGCCGTTAGAGCAGATTTTGAAAAATAACACAGCTGGTATTTTTCCCAGCTGATATCTTCGCAATTGCGAAAGTTCCCAGAAATAGCCTACGTTCACAAAAGTGAATAATAATTCACAAATGCAAAAAGGCCCTTGAATGGTCTTGGTTCGCAAATGCGAACAATAGATCGCAAATGTGATGTTGCCCAGGAAACCCTTAAGTTCGCAAATACGAACTAAATATCGCAAATGCGAGGCTGTCAGGTAAGGCACAGGTTCGCAAATGCAGACCATTCTCTCGCAAATGCGACGCCCGCAGTCAGGACCTGCTATATTCGCAATTGCGAACAAATGTTCGCAATTCCCATATCCGCAGCTGTGCAATCTGATACTTAAACAATTTTTAAACCCTTTTTCACCATTCTTTCAAAACCCAACATACCACATACGATTTTCCAAGAGCAATATCACTCCAAATCACTTGTAAGGTAGTTTTTACTTCACTCTTTCAATTCCTAACATCATTAAACATGTTTTCCATGAGAAATCAAAGGATTTTAGGGTTGAAGTTGATTGTTGTTTCCCTTGCAGGTACTTTACTGTTATGATTATTGTTTCCCTTGCCGGAACGGTTCATATAATTTTTTCATTCTTTTTCCCTTAATTGTGATTATTATTTGGGTAAGTAAGAGTGATAATGCACGAAGAGTGATGCCGTGCCATTTTTACTTATGTTCGCACGAAAGGTCATTCCGTGCCTTATTTTACTGATTATGCACGAAGAATTATTCCGTGCCATATTTATTATTTATGCAAGAAGGAACATTCCATGCCGTTGTTATTTAAACCATGCACGAAGGATCATGCCGTGCCATGGATGTGAGGTTTAGAGTAAAAGCACGAAGGGTGATGCCGTGCACTTTTATTTGCTTATTTGGTGAGGATGAGAGTAAAAGCACGAAGGGTGATGCCGTGCACTTTTATTTGATTATTTGCTGAGGATGAGAGTAAAAGCACGAAGTGTTATGCCGTGCAACCATTTCAAATTCTTGTTTTGGTGATAGCTGTTTTTACTACACTTTGATTCTCTTTACTGATTTATTATGTGTTGCTGATTGTGTTCCCCCAGCATGTTACCTCCTTTGTTAGTTATGTTATTCGATAATTCTATTGTTTTGTGGTATATACATATATAGAACTGCTCAGGTTTATGTGAGTGTCTGGACCTAGGCTTGTCACTACTTCGCCGGGATAGGCCAGGCACTTACCAGCACATAGGGTCGGATTGTGCTGATACTACACTTCTGTGCGTTTTTGCACAGGTCCAGGTTTTGAGCAGGAGCAGCAGTAGTAGAGTACTAGCGGGATTACTGTACTTCCGAGACCGAGGTAGCTTGCAATCCTCCGCAGTCCCCGTATCTCCTTTATTTCTTTTTGTTATTGCTGTGGTCTCATTGTTCCGAGACAGACGGTTATTATTTATTTTCTTTCAGACCATTATGTGTAGTTATTCCTTAGTAGTTTGTGAGTTTGTGACTCCACATCTTAGGTAGAGGATTTGTGTCAGTTGCTTTACATTATTATTCATCTCTTATTCGAAAGACTTCCGCATTTAAAAATTTGAGTAATTATTCTTACTATTAATTATCTGAACCAAAACGATGGTATGAACAGGTAAATGTTGAATGAGTTGGCTTGCCTAGCTACCACGAGTAGGCGCCCTCACGATCTCGATGGTGGGGGAAATCCGGGTCGTAACATATACATTCGCCAACAAATTCAACTACGGTTGAACCAAGACTGGGGCTATGTGCCCTCGCCTTCAAATGATTGATAAAGTTCAACAACAGTTGAACTGGGACTCAGGCCATGCGCCTTCGCCAACAAATTCAACTACGGTTGAACCAAGACTCGGGCTATGCGCCCTCACCTTCAAATGATTGATAAAGTTCAACAACAGTTGAACTGGGACTCAGGCCATGCGCCTTCACCAACAAATTCAACTACGATTGAACCAAGACTCGGGCTATGCGCCCTCGCCTTCAAATGATTGATAAAGTTCAACAGCAGTTGAACTGGGACTCAGGCCATGCGCCTTCGCCAACAAATTCAACTACGGTTGAACCAAGACTCGGGCTATGCGCCCTCCCCTTCAAATGATTGATAAAGTTCAACAACAGTTGATCTGAGACTCCGGCCATGCGCCTTCGCCAACAAATTCAACTATGGTTAAACCTAGACTCGGGATATGTGCCCTCGCCTTCAAATATATGATAAAGTTCACCAACAGTTGAACTAGGACTCCAGCCTTGCCCCTTTGCCAACAAATTCAACTACGGTTGAACCAAGACTCGATCTATGCGCCCTCGCCTTCAAATGATTGATAAAGTTCAACAATAGTTGAACTGGGACTCAATCCATGCGCCTTCATCAACAAATTCAACTACGCTTAAACCAAGACTCAGGCTATGTGCTCTCGCCTTCAAATGATTGATAAAGTTCAACAACGGTTGAACTGGGACTCCGGCCATGCGCATTCGCCAACAAATTCAACTACGGTTGAACCAAGACTCGGGTTATGCGCCCTCGCCTTCAAATAATTGATAAAGCGACTCAGGCCATGCGCCTTCGCCATCAAATTCAACTACGATTGAACCAAGACTTGGGCTATGCGCCCTCGCCTTCAAATGATTGATAAAGTTCAACAACAGTTGAACTGGGACTCCGGCCATGCGCCTTCGCTAACAAATTCAATTACGGTTGAACCAAGACTCGGGCTATGCGCCCTCGCCTTCAAATAATTGATAAAGTGACTCAGGCCTTGCGCCTTCACCAACAAATTCAACTACGATTGAACCAAGACACGGCTATGCGCCCTCACCTTCAAATAATTTATAAAGTGACTCAGGCCATGCGTCTTCGCCTACAAATTCAACTACGGTTGAACCAAGACTCGAGCCATGCGCCCTTGCCTCCAACAATCGAGAAAGTTCAACAGGCGAACTGGGACTCAAGCCACGCGCCTTCGCCAACGAATTCAACCACAGTTGTACCAAAACCCAGATGGAACCCCTTCGCCGATAAACTCATAGAAAACTCGATCAAGTAAAGGCATGTGCTAAGTACCCTCTCCGTCCAAGTAAGTATGCCCGACTCGAGCTAAAATTGGAAACACATATAATTCGGCCTTGGTCGGACTACACGGCCGTATTCCTATTATCACGGCCAGTAGTCCGACCACGTCCGAACTGGGACTCAGGCTAAATACCACCACCCCGAACGGGAGGCTCGACTCGGTCACACCAAGTCAAGAAGAAAAGTCGCCAACCTCTGAAGGCTAACACACCTACCCAAGTTAAATATTAAAAGCAAGCTGCCCCCTCAAACGCAGGCAAAACGAATACAAGGCAAATAACGGAAGGCACATTCCTTTTTATTTATAAAATAATTGTGGGTCATTCCTGCTTACACCCAGCTGAAAATCGGTCAATAAAAAAAACTACTCTCTATTCGGCACCATCCGCATTACTGCATGCACCCTCCGCGCTCCCGCCTGTGCCTTATGCGCTCCCTCCTGCGCCCTCCATGCTCCCACCGACACCATCATCGACCCCTAGCATCGCTGCATCAAAACCACATTTCATACGAGCTTCCCAAGCACTTTGATATGCCCTCTTGAAAGAGGTTTCGGTCACGATACCGGCCTCTCACATATTTTTGTACATGACCCGCTGGGCCTCAGCATAAACCTAAATTTCACGGGTCTGACCAGAAAAAGTGGACTGCTCTCGAAGATGCCAGTTCTCTTCCTCTAGGATCGCAATCTGCCCCATCGCATCCTGAGCATCCCGCTCAAGAACACCTATCCGCTTCTCGAGGCCCGCCTTCCAAAAGGTCGCAGAGGCCCTTACAAGCGACAACTAGGACTCACTGGTGCGGACGACCCCCTGTAACTCCTCAGCTCTTGCCGAGACACCAACCAACTGATGCTTCAAGGCTGCAATCTCCCCTTCCAGTGCGGCCACCTTCGCACTCCACTCCAATGCGGATTCCGTCACCTTGGCCAGACAGAGGCGCTAGCACACAACTGAGGCCCTCCTATCGACCTCAAGCTCCTCATCCTTTCGGTGTACCTTCCCTTCCAAGGCTCTCACCTGACCAAGCACGTGTTGCGCTTGAAGCTCCATCCTCACCAATTCCTCAAACTGAGCTCGACTACGGGGGTCGTTCCTCAAACGCACATGCACTCCCTGCACCTATCTCGGTAGCAGCGATACTTCCCCAGCACTTACAATAATACTGCCGAGCGAACGTTAGATCGGCGTATATTCTCTACCTCCAGCAAGAAAGCCTACAAAAGAAAGATGGCAGTTTAAGCGAAAAATAAAACAAGATAAAAAGGGAATGAATAAACCTTTATCTTCGAATATGTACCGTCATGCCCATCACAGCCACTTCGTTCATCAGCCCGATGTCCGTGACTTTCCTCAGTGCCTCGTTTTTTGTCATCAAGGGCAGCTGCCCAAATTGCGACACTAGACTTGAGCCTAGTAACAACAAATTCGAATTCGTGGGAACCTCGATGAGGCGCGACCTCTCCTCCGAGTGAACTGCAATATTCGTGAAGCCATTTCTGAACATGCGGACGTCCCTAGGGTCCAAATCCAATTCGAACCCAGATCTTTCTCCCGCAGTTTCTCCTCCTCCTCCTCTCGCCGCCTATTCTGTAGGGATACTCGGTCCACCAACCTCAATGACCGCCGAAGAAGCCCCCTACCTCAACCATATGGGTCGACGACTGAGCCACCAAAGCGACAGTCCTTTCACGGCCCATGCCGGCCTGAGCGCCATCCGCCCTTGATCCGTACTCTAGGGTAGACGCTATAGTCGTGCCCTCCCCCGCCTCCGAAGGGGGGGAATCCATATTAATTACCACAAGGGGAACAAGTGCACTCATTACGGGAGGAACCAGAGTAAAAGCAACCCTACGCCTAATCAAGGGCTTCTCTTCCTCTTCGCACGAGGATGTCTCATCCCGAGGGTGAATGGCCCTCGATGGCCCTTTGTCCCGTAATATGGGCCGTGAGGGGAAGGAGCCGTAGAAGACTTGACTGATGCCACCCTCGGTGCGTGATATGGCGCTGGCACTGCAAAAAACCTAGCAATCGCACACCGCCACTGGAAGGCCAGCTGAGGGGCCCTACCACAACTCACCCTTCCTGTAGCAAAAAAATGAAGTTAGTAAGAGGAACCCTAAAACCATGAACCAAGCAAAGTAAGGGAGGAGCTTCTCACCTATGGCCAGCCCACAGCCATGTCTCTCCCAGAAAGACGCTCACGTGCGAATCCCTTTGGTGTGAAGGAGTACGGCTTTGAGCCACCCACATATCTCTGCTAACAAGGTTAGTGGCGACCTCTCCTCTACAGAGGCAACAACAAGGCGACAGTGACTCACGTGCATGGTTCCAAGCCTCCGGGAACCCTGAAGGGGACACCACTAAATGCTTGGTTCTGATGTAGAAGAAATGCCCGAAAGGACGGGGCTCGACTTCATCATCCAGCACAGTAGTCAGACCTCTCGACCCACGAGGAAACACCCGAAGTAAGGTGCTCCGCACTGGTTGAGGAGCATACAGGCCGAGTACGTGTTGTAACGTAACCACCCTGCCGGCCAGTTCCCCATATTTCAGGAACATCGCCAATAGTTTGTATAGAGAAGGGGTGAGCTAGCCTGGACAAACCACGTAATACCGGCAGAAGTCCAACACCAAAGTAGGAAGCGGAACCCTGAATCCCAGTTCAAAGGGATACGCGTAGAAGACGCAGTACCTCGCGTGATTGGTGTAGACCCTTTCCTCGCTCAGGGCAAGGACTATATCAGTGTGGGTAGGTATGTCCCCCTGTTCCCTTAATAGGGCCATACCAACCTCCCCCATCAGCGGGGCTTCATCCACGGGGTCCTCCCCTCCATCGGCGGTGAAATCTATCGCCGGACCTCTGGGCAGGGGGAGCACATCATCCACTGATAGAACTCCTCCGGTCTCTGCCTGCTCCGCACCTCCTACTGCTAGAGGTGGCCCTTCGATCGCCGGAGGATTAATCGACAAATTAACTGGAAGAACTTCACAAGAAGAATTGCTTGTCATCACTTAGTTGTTCGAAGAAGGAAGGACCGGATTCGGTAAGAAAGATAAAGTTTATCACAATCAAGAAAAGGAAAACGCGAATCTACAGAAGAAAAAAGCTTCAGAATCACTCAGATGAACAATGAAGTAACGAGAAACTGATACCTCAATTCACCTTTATAGGCAGCATAAATAGTTTTGGGAAAACTGATGGACAACATTAACTGCATATCCAACCATCAAAATGGTTCGATTCTACCAAGATATGCGCCATCATGACAAGCATAAAAAAATATCAAGAAAGGAAGCCTCAAAAGGGGGATCTCTCTCCTTCCCCAAGGGGACTCTCCAAAAGAGATAGAGGGAGAGAGAATAACAGATGAGAAAAAGGCAACCAAACAAAAGAATACAACATGATTGTAAGGCTCTGAACCTCTTCATAGAGAGGCAGACCACACCATTATCATCAATAAAAATCGTCAACCTTTCTCACCCTAATGGGGATTGCTTATTATTATCTCTCATGTTTGATTCTTGAATTATTACGACTTGCTATGATTGGCCCATAATTTATGTATATTGTTTCGTATTCATAAAATAAATGATGACTTTTGAAGCAAACAGTATTAATAATGTATAGTACTAATGCTTGCATTATTTTTTCTAATGCCTCCTACCAAACGACTCCTTAAGGTGTGTGTAAGTTGACTTAAATATCACAGTTATCATGAAACACGAGATATGAGGTCCATCGCTATCTAGATCTATGAAAAAATCAACTATTTTCAGTAACCACCTCGATTGGATTGGACTAAATAATAATGTCGAATCATGTCGTCCTTTTCCTTAAAAGAATTCACATGCAACCACCAATTTTTCAAAATAAGGGGAGATCTGATGTTTTATGCTCACAAAAACATCTGACATATACTATAGTCAAGTCGTTCGCCTATCTTTTTGATTTTATTTTCTTTTATTCACAAATTTATCTTTTACCTAGCAAAAAATAGTGTGATCTAGCCACACCTATTATTTTCGCGAGAAAGTGAAATGTATTATAAAATGAAGTCTTTAAAGTAAAGAAACCGAAGGCAAGTAGAGAGAGAGAGAGAGAGAGAGAGAGAGAGAGAGAGAGAGAGAGAGAGAGAGAGAGAGGGATTTATTATTCAACTTCAAATTCATGTGCATAATATCATGACCAGGATTTTCCACCATCGGGCGTCGTGATGGCGCCTACCAACGGAGCTAGGGCAGCCAAAACATAAACATTCTCTGACCAACCTCAACAATATAATATACTATAAATAATTAAATAAACGCGGAAGACTTTAAGTTTAATAAAATGAAATCAAAATGCGAAAGTTAATAACACATCACTACCCAAAATCCGGTGTCACTAGCTCATGCACTACTAAAGAGTACTGCAAACAAGTTTGAATGAAAAGAAAATACATATGTCTGTCTCGGTACAATGAAAACAAACTGAAATACGGGAAGGGACTTCGGCCTGCGAATGCCAGCTAGGCTACCTCGTGAGTCCCTGGACTGAAAATAGCTCCCGAGTAAAGTACTACTACAGCTGTCCAAAAGCTGTTCTTGGATTTGTGCACAAAAAAATGCACAGAGTGTAGCATCAGCACAATCGACCCCATGTGCTGGTAAGTGCATGGCCTAACCCTGGTGAAGTAGTGACGAGGCTAGACAGGACTACCAAATCAACCTGTACAATTCTATATACATATATACAATAAAAGGAAAAAAAATACCGAAAATAAATAGTTAAAAGGGAGGGAAACATGCTATTGGGGAGTACAATCCAAATATAAAATTCATCATCGTAATTAAGAAACAGGGCACAATAACAATTACCAAAGAATAAGAAATTCAATAGTTGCACGACATTAACCTTCGTGCTTTTACTCTCATCCTCACCCAAAGAAATCGAATAAAATACACGGCATCACCCTTCGTGCTTTCCCTCACATAACTCTCATTTCATGGCACGGAATGACCCTTCGTGCAAATATAGTCAAATCAGAGCACGGAATGTCACTTAGTGCCAAATAGTCAAAACATAGCACCAAATGACCCTTCGTGCAAATATAATCAAAAATGGCGCGGAATGACCCTTCGTGCATTATCACTCTTCCTCACCCAAACAGCAGTCAAAATCAAACGGGCGAGAGAAATAAATAATAATAAAAAATGTCCCGACAAAGGAAAAATAGCAATAACTTAAACATCCCGACAAGGGAAATATTCAATATATTCAAACCATCCCGGCAAGGGATTAATCACAACTCTTTCCAATACTTTCATCTCCTACTCAATAGTATTTATCATTCAAGCTAAAGCTCCAAAGTATTAATATTTTATAATTTATCCTCAAACTCTTCACATTAGGTAGAAATCATTATTTAGATCGGAAGAGTTCCAAAATATATCAAAAACACGTACAAATAAAGACCTACGGTCATGCTAGACTCCGATGTATAGATACTCGTCACCATGACTATACACCGCACTCGATCATTTAGCAAATAGCAATTATAACACTCTAATTATATACCCTCAAGTCAAGGTTAGATCAAACACTTGTCTCGGTCCGAAAATAGCAATCAAGGCTCTAAAACCGTTTTTCCTTTAGAATCTGACTCTGAAACAACGATATCTAGGCACAATTTGGTTCAATAGTATCAATAAGAGCTCGAAACCATAATACCATGGTCTAGAAATGAAATTCCCATCATTTTGCCAAAAATAGCAATATTTGACATCGGACCCGCATGGTCCAAACTCGAGGCTCGAACCAAATTTCAATCGCCCTACAAGTTCAAATATGTAATTTGTTTTAAGATTCGACCCCATTTGAGGTTGAATCACCCAAAATTCCCAAAGCCCTAGTTCTACCCAATTCCCAAAATTTACACCCTAAATTACATGTTTTAGGTCTAGGAATTCAAGAGATTTTGAGGGAATATGAAGAAAACGAGTTAAATAATACTTACCCAAGGAGATTTGGTGAAGAAGAGCTTTAAAAATTTCCTATGTGCTGTTGGAGAATAGAGAGTTTGTGAAATGGATGCAAATCCCGTAAGTGTTATGTTTTAGGCTTTTAAAAATAATTGGGCAAAATTACGCTATGTGTTCGCGACATGGTGTCGTGTTCACGAAGGAGGTAGGCCTGGGACTCTACGCATTCACGAAGCTTCTATGCAAACGCATAGAAGGAGAGTGGGGGGAGGGGTCCAGGTTTGGTCAACGCGTTCGCGAGGTAAAGCATGCGAACACGTTGAAGAGGGGTACAAAGCTATGAGAATGCGGAGTACAGTCCGTGAACGTGTTGAAAGCGGGCCACTGACACTATACGATCGCGAGGAAGAGTTCGCGAACGCGAAGGAGGGAAACATTGAGGCATTGCGAACGCGAGCCTAGGGCCGCATTCGCGAAGAACAAAACCACTGTAATAAAATTGCAGAAAAATTTCAAGTGCAAAACTACCCCGAACCACCTCAGAATCACTCTCGATTCCTCGGAGCTCCCAACCATACACACACAAACTCAATATCATCCTATGAACTTGCTCGAGCGATCAAATCGCTAAAATAATATCCAAATCAAAGAATTAAACCCCAAAACTCATAATTTTCATTTTAAAGTTCATCAACCTCTAACTTTAGTTATTTAGGTCCGGAACACGTCAAACGACATCCGATTTCGACCAAATTTCACAGAAAGCACTTAACGCATGTTTAAGACCTGTACAAGCATCAGAACCAAAATACGAGCCCGATACCTATATTTTCTAACTCATTTTCATTTCCATTTTTCCTTAATAATTTTATAATTTAACAGAAAAATTCTTTTACCTGGGTTCTGGACCTCGGATTTTGATTTCGGGCACATGCCCGAGTCCCATATTTTTCTACGGACCTCCTGGGATCGTCACATCATGGGTCAGGGTCCGTTTACTCAAAATATTGACCAAAGTCAACTATATCAATATTAATATCATAATTCTTCAATATTTTCACGGAATTCACATATTTTAACATAAACACTTTCCGGCTTCATGCCCGGACTACGCATGCAAATCGATGCAACTAAATGTGAGGTTTCCAAGGCCTCGGAAACACGAAAAAAGGGAGAAATACGGTAATGACCCTTTGGGTAGTCACACATAATGAACTGAAATCTTCTCTTTATAGAAGAAAGGAAGCTGATGTGTAAGTTACAACTGCAAGCTGCTGTTTAAGCTATTTGTAAGCTACTACTACAAGTTGCTATGTAAGCTGCTTGTAAGTTGCTTGTAAGCTACTACTGCAAGATGTTGTGTAAGCTTCTTGTAAGTTGCTACTGTACCATATATAAATAATCTTCTGCTTGGGGTAATATTTCTCCATAACGCAGTACCGAAATGATAAGGTTCTTCAGGAAGCTTATTTATAACGGAGTACTAAATGAACATCCATAACATATATATATATATATATATATATATATATATATTATAACACTCCTATCTATCATATATATATATATATATATATATATATATATATATATATATATATATATATATATATATATATATATATATTATAACACTCCCCTTTGGACATTCAGATAATGTGCCTCATTAAAATCTTACTAAGAAAAACCCCGTGGGAATAAATCCTAGTGAAGGAAAAAGAGTACACATATTTAGTAATACGCATCGCTTGGTGCCTTATTAAAAACCTTATAAGGAAAACCCCGTGGGAAAAAAATCTTAGTAAGAAAAAAGAGTGCATCGCGTATTTTACTCCCCCTAATGAAAAACTTGTTTCAAATATTCGAATCTCCGCATTCCAATATTATATGCAATCTTCTCAAAAGTTAAATTTGTAGAGAATATTATCCACCACTATTTCAAATCGATTAAATTAATCTCATCAAACTAAGAAGCTGCTACAAGTCATTTCATTGAGTTGCTTGCAACCTGCCTGCTTCAGCTGCTTGTAGAAAACTTAAATGGAGTACTAAATGGATCATTTCCTTCAAAAAGATTATCTACAGTTGAGTAATAAATGGACATCCACAAAAATATTTTCAAAATATTCCTCCTTGGATGTTCATTATTATGTACCTCGTTAAAATCATACTAGAAAAAACCCTGTGGGAAAAAATCCTAGTCAAGAAAGAAGAGTACACTAATAATATACATTGCATGTCGCCTCATTAAAAACCTTAACAGGAAAAACCCAATGGGAGAAAATACGAGACAGGGAAAAAGAGTACAGTGTAGATAATTAGGTATATTTGGATTAAGGAGTTCATCATTCTCTTCTGGAGGTAAGAACAGATCCTTAATCCTTGTAAGAGAAGAACTATATCTTGCTAGTAAATTAACAGAAAATGCTATATCAGGCCTTGTAGCATTAGCAAGATATATTAGTGCACCAATTGTACTGAGATATGGCACTTCGGGACCAAGGAGTTCCTCATCCTCTTCTGGAGGTCAACAAATCCTTATCCAGTTCAAGTACTCAAACCACCATTAGTGTACTCAATGGGCGTGCTCTGTCCATGTACAAGCGTTTAAAGACCCTTGCTGTATAGGCAAATTGATGGATTAAGATCTCGTCTGCTAATGTTCAATTTGCAGATCAAGACAAAGTTTTTTCTTCATTTCAAATTATTTCTTAAGATGTTCAATTGCCTTTTGGAGCTCTTCTGGAGTTCCAACAAGATTTGTGTAATCAACATAAACAACAAGTATAACAAATTCTGATGCCATTTTCTTTATAAAAATACATGGACAAATAACATCACTTATGTAACTTTCTTTTAGCAAATATTCACTGAGGCGATAATAGCACATACACCCAGATTGCTTTAAACCGTACAAAAATATTTGTAATCTGATTGAGTACATTTACTGAGATTTTGAATATGCTTTAAGCATTTAAAATTACTTAGGGTTCTTTATAGAGATTTGATCAAATGAGTCATATAAGTTATGACTCGCATTTAAATGGCAAGACATATTTAGGTGTATGGACTACTGGTCCGATCCTCACAATATTTTATAGTAATGTGCACTATATTGTATTAAATATCATCGACGATCATTCTGCATCGGTTCGCAAGCGACATAACTTGTTGAGATCTCATCGCTTTCTTTATATTTAGGTACCTGAACTTCTTCTGGAGTTTCATGAAATGTTATGTCGTGAGATATTCTAGAGCTCATTTTCTCCTCATTATGATCATTAGCTCCTTATCATTTTTCAAGGTTTGTTACCTTCGGAACTGATTGGTCTACAACACTTCATGCGTATAGTAAACTCTATCCTTCAGGGACTTTTAATTTTAATAGGATCATTTGTAGCTAAAATATGATATTTAATTTTGGATCAGCAAATGCTTCTGGCATTTTACTTGAATTGTCTTTTGAATGAGGATCATATTGATGATAATTTGATTCATATATCATATTTTTCAATTGTTTATTACATCCCTAAATGCTAGAAAACTAACATATATTTCCAATCTTCTTCGGAAAACATATCTTTGTGCATTGTGGTAGAGAAATTAATCATATACCACACATCAAAAGATAGTAAAAATATTTGGTTTCTGATCCTAAACCAATTATGAGGGGAGGACTTATCATATATTGTTGGTCAGATGCATAAAGTGTTGTTGTATGCAATTTAGAATATCTTAGACCAACACATGAAGCTTTGTTCTCGTAAGCAATAGTTTAGCCATTAGTATGAGGTATTCATTGATAAACTAGCTTGGATATAAACTAGCATTATCAAGATGAACTGTCTGGATTTCATAATCTCAAAGTTATGCTCTTAATTGAGAAAAGCAATCTCAACTGTCCAAACTGCAGGTTGATAATAAACATACATGTAACCATCTTATATATGCATGTATAAGTGATTCACATGACAGGTGAATGTGCCCATATCACCTTTTATATATTTCAGAATCAGGAGTCTTAATCCTAACTTTAGGTGATAGAATCAATTTATTATGGGAACAAGCAACACAGGAGAATTCTTGAAGAATCTTCTAGTTCTTCAGTATATGCTTATTTGAATTCTCAAATATATCATTTAAAAATGACAAATAAAAACTTCAAGTTTATCATGGCATGTGCTGTCTCTTAGTAAACTTCTGGTTTACTATGGCATAAACTTTTGCATTAGTAAACTTCCGGTTTACTGTTGCTACTTTTTTATAAGTAAATTTCCGATTTTCTATAGCTGCTTTTGTATTAGTAAACTTCTGATTTATTGTGATATATGATATAGTACAAATTGAAGAATAAGGGAGGTAACTTCTCACATACATATTTACCCACTATGATTGTGGAAACATGAAGATTTTCTATCTTTCTATCATTGTAGTCTTAGTATGATTGTCATTTGTATTAGTAAACTCTTCAAGAGTCTTCATTCATTATCCATAATTTAATATTTATCGGACACTACTAGTGTCATATGTCTTCTCGACAGATAGTTAGCTCTTCAAGAGCTTTTGATAAATTTTGTACTACCAAATATTGCTGAGACAATTCACCAATTTTGTGACAAATGTCTCCTTCGGATAGAAGAGCCATTAACATCTGAATATTTTATATCAAAGCGGTAATCACAAAGTCATTACATCCTTCAGGGATAGATACACGAGCTGTTATTTCCTTCAGGGAACTCGATAACTAACCAATAACCATAATATATTAATATGTTTGTAGCAGAAAACATTCTACATGAATGGTTTTGCCTTAGAATGATATTTAATAAAATTTTCCAAGATATTTTATGTAACAAGTAAATGCGACAATAATCTTTATGCCACAAAAAAAAAGATTTATATCATTTGTTATTCTAGATCTCCAGGAGGTGAGTTGTGGTATTTCTTCATTCACTCCAAGGAATGAAATTATGCTTCAAAAATAACTCTGAATAGCTTATTGTTTTGTTTAAGCACAAAAATACAAAATTTCATAATATTTTCCTGCTTCAGGAGAAAATTCTATTTGTTTTACTTCTTTAGGAGCAAATTTAAAATATAAAATATTGAGTATATATTCCCTCAATCATATTACCTCTTCTCGAGGTGAATTGTGATATATTCACATCAAAAGCGCGTTCATATTTATGAGCTTTATTAATATTATAACTACTTCAGGGAATGAATAAATATTTATCAAAAGTTCTCATCTTTCAAGGAACAGAACATAACTATCTGAACGTGCATTAATCACATCAAATCGTGTGATGCTTTAACCTCTTTTAAGATAATGTTACTTCGGGAGCAAATCGAGGTATGCAAGTAATATAATTAATTTTTCTCTAGCTTATCTTCAATTGTAACCATAGAAAGCCTAAATTATCACTTCTAGTGGTTATGGGAATTTACCACTTCTCGTGGTTAACAATATTTAGTTACAATGAGATATACAAAACATAACCACTTCTGGTGGTTATATAAATTTCTTACAAACTCTGTTGGAGTTTAAGTGGATCGAACAATGTTATCCACTTTATAATCCTTTAATAAGATAATAAGGATGAAAACAAATATCAAAATAGGTACTGTATACGTAGCATATAACCAAGCAAACGAAGATAGAGATATTAAACCAAATATAAGCAAAAAGCTCAAATTACTTTACACAAATTTGGCCACTCCAGACGTAAGTGATATCCACATTACTATTTCCACGGAGAAAAGCTCATCACCTCAAGGATATAACGTGCCTTATGATGCTCAAAGTGAACAAGATCTAACCACGAACGTAAGAGTGTCGCCTTACATCAGAGATAAACACTGAAATAGAATTTAAATTCGAAGTAAGTGCTCAAAATAGCAGAGTCTCGTGCTGACACGTATTATAAAATAAAATCTTTAAAGTAAAGAAATCGAAGACAAGTAGAGAGAGAGAGAGAGAGAGAGAGAGTGAGAGAGATTTATTATTCAACTTCAAATTCATATACATAATAAACTGAAATCTTCTCTTTATAGAAGAAAGGAAGTTGTTGTGTAAGTTGCTACTGTAAGCTGCTGTGTAAGCTATTGTGTAAGCTGCTTGTAAGTTGCTTGTAAGCTGCTACTGCAAGATCCTGTGTAAGCTTCTTGTAAGTTTCTTGTAAATTTGATAATCTTCTGTTGGGGGTAATACTTATGTTTGACTCAAAAGTTATCAATCACTTTTATGAATTCAAAACAATAGATATAAGTTAAGGGCCAATCATAGCAAGTCGTAACATATTACGAATCTGATAAAGGAAAAGATAACGAGAAATATCCATACTAGCAGCATAAAATAGAGGTGATCTTTATTCATGACAATAGAGCGGTCTGCTTCCCCATGGGGAGGTTCAGAGCCTTATAATCATGTTTATTCTGATCTACCCTCTTTTTGTTTTTATTTTTGGGTTCGCACTCTGTGTTTTACTCTGTATCTCTAGAGCCACTCATAGGGAGAGAGTGGAACCCCCTTTCTCCTTCCTCTTCTGGTATTTATAGGTGTGAATTGTATAAGTTGATCCCTGACGGCCGGGCCCACATTATAGAATTACTGTTTAGATATAACAGATAGGTCGTAACCTTAATAACCTTTTCAGGCGGACATGAAAGATATCTTTAATTAAGAGTGATCGTAACACTTATTATTTTTGCATTAGCCGAGAGGAAAGGTTAGTCTCATCGACTGTCGTAGAGTTGGGTTCTGACCCATACAGTTAGTCCCTCCGCTTATCATGGTCGCCTCGAAGTCGAGCTTGATGAACAGATTTTAGCGATCACGAAATGGATAGTTTTTGGGCGAGGGGCGGGTGGCGACTGCTTATGTCGAGGTCATGGCATCACTCCCCTTGCCTTCTTATATAGCAAAGGTCCGTTCTCTTTTATACGAGTATTGCCGGCGAAAGGGAACTATCGGTACGCTGTAATGTGAATTCAATATGTATAGCCCATACAAATTTTCGATAGTGTAGGATTTATCCCCCCTTTGGTGGTAAGTTATTCGCTTTTTTGTAATGAGCGATATGAAGATCGTATCGGATGGGTACTTTATGACTCCAATCTTGGCGACGCCTATTTCGGTAGAATTGAACCATTTTTTACGGTTGGATATGCAGTTAATGACATCCGTCAGTTTTGCCGAAAATTGATTGCGTTGCCTATACGATAGTTTGGGGCATTTGATTCTTGGCATTCTCTAGTTTACTTGTGAGATTTTGGAGCTCTTGTTTCTTGTGAACTTTAGAGTTCTTTCCTTTTAGCAAAAGGTTCTTCCCCGTTCTTGGTTAAATCCAACACTTTACTTTATTCTTCAGACAATTGATCGATGGCCAATTCTTCTTCCCGTGAAATTCTTCCGACGATGGTACCGATTAGTCCTCCGTTGATTGAAGGCCTTTCCTCGGTGTTGGGAGAAGATGGGCAAAATGAAGTTGAGAGAGTTCCGTCGGTAGACGAAATACTTCCCACAATCGGAAGCAAGGCGACGGATTTCACCACCGATGGAGGGGATGACCCGGTTAATGAGGCCCTACTGATGGGAGAGGTGGGTATGGCCCAACTACGAGAGCAGGGGTTCGTGCCTTCTAATGCTGACATTGTCCTTGCCCGGCCAGAGGAGAGGGTCCACACCGATCACACTAGGTACTGTGTTTCTTATATGTATCCTTTTAGACAGGGATTCAGTGTTCCGCTTCCTAATTTGGTGGTGGACTTCTATCGATATTATAAGGTGTGCCTAGGGTAACTCACCCCGTCTCTTACAAGCTTCTGGCGATGTTCTTAAAGTTCACGGAGCTGGCCGGAAGGACTGTTACGCTCCAGCATGTACTTGCTCTGTACGCTCCACAGCGGGTGCGAGGGAGTATGCTTCGGATGAGCCCGTGTGGTTTGAAGAGGTTGACAACTGCTTTAGACGATGAGGTCGAGCCTTGACCATTCAAACAGTTCTTCTATATTCGGACCGAGCACCTGGTGGCGCCTTCTCCAGGATTCCCGGAGACTTGGAGTTACAGACGTGACTTATCCCTTCGAGTGGTAAATTTTGTTCCCCTCCTCTTCTTATGTTTAGATTATCATTGTTTTTGTTATTGCTTTTATAGCCGAGAGGACGTCGCCGGCTTTGTTTGCTGGGTTGTGTGGATGGCTCGAAGCCGTCGTTTCGTACACCGAGGGAGCCCGCTCATGGATGTCCTTTTGGGAAAAGTATGGCTGGGGGCTAACTGTGGGTAAGAAGTTATGCTTTTCGTATTTGGCTTGTTTCGAGCTTAATAAATCATCGGGCTGACCTTGTCCTTCGTTGCAGGGAGAGTGTACCTGGGCAGAGCCCCTCAATTAGCATTTATGAGGCCTTGTGTGATTGCTAGGTTCTTCACAGCGCCGGTGCCATACCGGCTGCCTAGGGCTGCATCAGTTGAGTCTTCCACGGCGCCATCTCTTTCTCGTCCTTTATTTCGTGACGAAGGTCCATCGGGGATTGCTCGCCCACGAGACGGTTTGTCTTCATGTGATGAGGAAGAGAGACCCTTGATCAGGTGCAGGATTATTTCTCCTCCGGCTCCTCTAGTGGTGGATGTACCCATTCCTCCTATCATGATAAATGTGGATTCCCCTCCTTCTGGGGCAGGTGAAGGTGCGGACGTGGCGCACGTTCCTGAAGACAGGCCGAGAGAAAATAAGGTTCAGGCTCGTGAGGATCGAGAGGGAAGTGTCCCCCCTACTTCTCAATCCTCGACCCATATGGTCGAGTTGGGGGAAGCTTCTCGTGTGGTCGTGGATATTAGCGGCTCGAGTACTCCTTCGACGGAGGTGGCGGCGGTGGGAGATGGGATTACGTCCGATTCTGACTTGGATTCCGAGGATGTTCGCATGTTTCGTGATGGGATCACGAGTGCGACAGTTCACCCGGATGGGAGGCCGCGTGTTGTTAAAATTCCTGTGTATGAGAATTTGTTGCTGCTAGATTCGGGCTTGGTGTCTCAATTTGGACAGTTGTGTTCTGCGGTGGAGAACAAATCGTTGAGAGGATGTTTCATATGATGGTTTAATGAATGAATTAGCCGTGATGGGGATAAGGGTACGTATACGGGGGTGGCAACTTATTTGTTTTGTATTTATTCCCCCCTTTTACAAGCTTCTGTATCTATGCCTGACCGGTCGTCCTTCATTTTGTAGGCGTTTTCATTGCTGGTGGAGAGTCTTCATTGTGCTAACGTTTGGTCCGAAGTATTCTTGCGAGTGCTTGACAAGTGGCATCATTACCGAAACAAGTGTAGGGAGTTGAGCCAGCGTATAAGGATTGATCCCTGTAACAGGGCGTTAGTTGAAGAGTTGGCGAGTAGGGAGTTGCCGGCGAACCAAGAACTTGGTCGCATAAGAGCTTTAGAGGATCCGTTGTATCGGAAGGATGATGAGCTAGAAGCTCGACGGAGGGCTTCGATAGAATGTGAGCATCTATGTCTAACCAAGGTGACGGAAGTTACCTCTGAGTGGAGTGGGAAGGTTGCTGCACTGGAAGGGGAGGTGGCCGCATTAAAGTGAAGGTTGGTTAAGGCTTCGGCCCGGACGGATGAATCGTAGGGGATTATCCGTGCTAACGATTCTCAGTTGTCATTGGTGAGAGCTGTTGCTGCCTTTAGGGAGGGCAGTCTTGAAGAGTGGATCGGGGTTCTAGAGCATGGCGCTTAGGATGCGATGGGACAAATTGCACTTTTGGAGGAAGAGAACAGGCGTATCTAAGAGCAGTATGCTTTTATGGGTGGTTTCCGCGAGGTTTGGGTTTATTCTAAGGCCCAGTGGGATGTGTATAAACATCTGTTTGAGGCCAGCATCATTTTCGAAGCAGTTCTTGAGGGAGCACGTCAGAGGGCGCGAGAGGCTCGCGTGGAATGTGGTTTTGACACCGCAACACCTGGTATTGATGATGGTGATGGCGGGAGTCTGGCGGGGGTTGGCAATGATATGGAAATTGCAGGTGGTGGCGCAGGTAGAACGAGTGGCAAAGTGGCCGGAGCAGGAGATGGTGCAGCTGGATCAGGCGACGGTGCGGATGTTCCTGAGTGAAAAAGAGTGGTCTCTTCTCCTTTTTAGTGGTTGCTGCTGTATTTTTTTGTTGTTGTGTTGTTGTTTTTTTTTTTTTGCTTTCAGACGATGTTTGACTGGGTGCAGACGGGCGTGGCCCGCGAATGTTCTTTGAACAAGGGGGAGTTCCCCTTTTTGTATTGCTCAATTACTGTTGCTTCACTTGTGCCTTGGGGGGGGGGGGGCTGATATTTGGGCATTGGTGGTTAACCCCCTCCTTTTTTAGTTGCACGTGGCGATGCGTCTCCTCGAAGGCGGTTTGTTCCAATCATAATCCCGTTTTGGGTGCGATTGGACTGTTCGCCGTGATAACAAAAACTCGACTAGATGGTTTAGCAGACATCGAATTTTGCACGTCTTTTACTCTAATAAAATCCAGACGTCTTTACCTGGTTGGCGAGGGTGTTGGCCCTGCGCCTTAGTTTATTCGCCAGTTTATCGGTGGAAGTAGATGACTCGGTCCTTAATTCAACCGTAGTCGAATTTATCCGACGAAGATTCATGGCTTAAATCTCGGTTCAGCTATCGTTGAGCATAGTGGAGTATGTCCGAATCGAGGGTGCGTAGCCTGAGTCGAATTTCAACTATGGTTGGATTGATTTGGCGAAAGCACTTGGCCTGAACCCCAGTTCGATTGTTGTTGAACATTGTTGATTATTTTGAGTCGAGGGCGCATAGCCCGAGTCAAAATTCAACTATGGTTGAATTGATTTGACGAAGGCACATGGCCTAAGTCCCAGTTCAACTGTTGTTGAACATTATTAATTATTTTGAGTCGAAGGCGCATAGCCCGGGACGAAATTCAACTATGGTTGAATTGCTTTGGCGAAGGCACATGGCCTGAGTCCCAGTTCAACTGTTGTTGAACATTGTTGATTATTTTGAGTCGAGGGCGCGTAGCCCGAATCGAAATTCAACTATGGTTATTGATTTGGCGAAGGCACATGGCCTGAGTCCCAGTTCTACTATTGTTGAACATTGTTGATTATTTTGTGTCGAGGGTGCGTAGCCCGAGTTGAAATTCAACTATGGTTGAATTGATTTGGCGAAGGCACATGGCCTGAGTCCCAGTTCAACTGTTGTTGAACATTTTTGATTATTTTGAGTCGAAGGCGTGTAGCCCGAGTCAAAATTCAACTATGGTTGAATTGATTTGGCGAAGGCACATGGCCTGAGTCTTAGTTCAACTGTTATTGAACATTGTTGATTATTTTGAGTCGAGGGCGCGTAGCCCGAGTCGAAATTCAACAATGGTTGAATTGATTTGGCGAAGGCATAAGGCCTAAGTCCCAGTTCAACTCTTGTTGAACATTGTTGATTATTTTGAGTCGAGGGCACGTAGCCCGAGTCGAAATTCAAGTATGGTTGAATTATTTGGCGAAGGGACATGGCTTGAGTCCCAGTTCAACTGTTGTTGAACGTTGTTGATTATTTTGAGTCGGGGGCGCGTAGCCCGAGTAAAAATTCAACTATGGTTGAATTGATTTGGCGAAGGCTCATGGCCTAAATTCTGGCATGTGGACGAGATGAGTCATGTTTACTCTGATTGGGTCGTCTTCTCCTTTCTCGATGTTTTCCCTTTGCTCTTGATTTCAGGAAGAGCTACGCGATCTTGCTAGGAAATCCTCACGGACGGCGCCAAATTGTTTGACTCAAAAGTTATCGATCACTTTTATGAATTCAAAACAATAGATATAAGTTAAGGGCCAATCATAGCAAGTCGTAACATATTTTACGAATCTGATAAAGGAAAAGATAATGAGAAATATCCATACTAGCAACAGAAAACATAGGTGATCTTTATTCATGACAATAGAGCGGTCTGCCTCCCCATGAGAAGGTTCAGAGCCTTACAATCATGTTTATTTCGATCTACCCCCCTGTTTTTGTTTTTGGGTTCTCACTCTGTGTTTACTCTGTATCTCTAGAGCCCCTCATAGGGAGAGAGTTGAACCCCTTTTCTCCTTCCTCTTCTGGTTTTTATAGGTGTGAACTGTATAAGTTGACCCCTGACGACCGAGCCCACATTATAGAATTACTGTTTAGATATAACAGATAGGTCGTAACCTTAATAACCTTTTTAGGCGGACATGAAAGATATCCTTAATTAAGAGTGATCGTAACACTTATTATTCTTGCATTAGCCGAGAGGAAATGTTAGTCTCATCGACTGTTGTAGAGTTGGGTTCTGACCCATACAACTTATCCATAACGCAGTACCAAAATGATAAGATTCTTCAGGAAGCTTATTTACAATGGAGTATTAAATGAACATCCATATATATATATATATATATATATATATATATATATATATATATATATATATATATATATATATCAAAATGACTGTTATGATAATTCACATAAGCGACTTGAACTTATTCGGTGTAATATTTATTTTAAAACTTACTTGCTGACTTGCTGTCTATTATTCACAAAAAATAATAGACATAATTATATGTTATTTTATAGTATAAAATTCCCTGCCCATAATTACCAATGAGGCATGCTATGAGAAATCAAAGCAATGGTTCAATAGAGATATTCGAGTTTAGTGTCACGCGTAATTACATTCTCATACCAAACAAGGGAACTTTAGGGACCATTAGTCCCACATGTGCTAACCGCATGCATAGAATACACGGGACCCTATGTAGATCTTTTTAGGATTTTTGCATAAGAAAACAATTGAAAATCATTGATTCTTTCCCTCCATCAATACCTCTCAAAATATTTCATGGTCCCAATTTGCATCACTTCGTTTGTTTAATAGTAAGAATTAATCATTTAATCAAGGATCGAGCTACGTACTCAAGAGAATTGAATGCTTTTTGTTGAAAACATACAATGCACAAAAATTTAATAAAATTGTATGGGTCATAATTCGATACTACGACAATCAGTTAGATCGACCGTCCCTTTCGACTAATACAAACGTAATAGGCGCCGAGACCGCTTCAATTGAAAATACTATTCGCATTCGCCTAAAACCTTGGCCAGGGTCGTTACTGCTCAGATATGTCCGAAATAACCCCCTAATGTGGGCCCAATCTCCAAGGAGGTCAACTCGTACAACAATGTCTATAAATACAAGAGCAGAAATCAGAAAAGGAGTTTCATTCTCTTCCCATGGGACTCTAAGGAATACAGAGTAAAATACAGAGTGAGTACCCAATACAAAAAACAGAATGAAGGTAGATCGAATGAAATATGATTGTAAAGATATTAACCTTTTCACGGAGAGGTAGATTATTCTATTATCATGAATAAAGATCACCGATACTTTCTATTACCAATACAAGTATTTCCATTATCTTTTCCCTTATTAAATTTCGGATATGTTACAACTTGCTATGATTGGTCCTTCATTTACATTGATTGTTTTGAATTCATAAATATTTATTAATATTTTGAGTCAAACAAAAATAAAAATAATTTTAAGAAAGAGACTTTCTTCTACAAATATGAAAATAAGAGTGTCAAATACAATGTGTCGGTTAGGGGTTAAATCGAACCCAGTAATACACACATGATTACTATAAAAAATTTCAACAAATATTAGATTTTGAACTCGTAATTTTATCTGTACAATGAATTCAGTGCTAAAAATCTAAAGTTGAACCTATCAACTAAATGTGAAATCTTCAAATTGTGTCCCGTCTAAATTAACATTGTCGTGATAAGTTAAACCTTTTCTTTGGAATTATGATCCTTGTATTGTATTGGGAAAAATTTAATTTATATTAAAAGTAATATGGCATGACACGTAGATTGGTCAAATGGTCAAAGCATAACAATTGAGAAACACAGAACATGACAGGTACAGGAAGAGGAAGTTAAACAGGCATGAGAAGCAGCTTAGGCACGACATTCGTGTCAATTCAAGTCATTTAAAGCCAAACGATTGAAAGTGATTAAAGATATGGATCATAAGATAAAAATGAGTCCAAATTCAGTATTAAATACCTGATATGTTAGAAAGTTAATATTTAATAAGAGTGATTGTGTAACGACATATTTAATGTCATTTATTTCTCATAATTGACTCATTAAAGCTTAGCTATTCATTCATTTACCTAGAATCAACTATAAAAGGGAAGAAGTCCCATCATTTGTAAGGACACGAAAATCATTGGCATCGTACTGGAATACAACATTGTTTATTGCTTTATTCTTATTCTCAGAAAGCTTATTATTTTTTGGTCTCTTGATTATCAATAACCCCGTTTTTCATCTTAAATTCTAGTTTTGATCAAAATACTATTTTTTGGTTAAATAAATTGGTTCCGTTACCGGGAATCTGATAATCTATTTCTTTTTAAAATTACATTCTACTAATTGTTATCATCATGGCAAGCAACAACAACAACAACAATGAAGATGAAAATCAAATCCATCAGAATCAAGGGGATACGCACAATGTTAACATAGTTTCTTCCCCTCAAACTTCTCCACGTCAATCTTGTGAAGGTACTCATACACCAGCATCACATGCTGATGAACAAGAGCAATCAGAACACATTGATGGAACAGAGGAAGCCCTACAAAGAATAATTGATGCACGGGTTAGCCAAGCTCTTCAAGCGCTAGTTAGTCGATTACCTGTTGCACTACCTACACCTTCGTCCAATAATAACACACTGGAGAATCCTTGTTCTAGCCTTGTTAACTCAAATGAAGAAATCCCCAGTGAACCACGAGAAGTGGATCCAGGTAACACAAATAATTCTTATTTACAAAACTTGGTACTAACTTTGCAGGCACAACTCAAAGAACAAAACGAGCGCATCGAGCAAATACTTGGTGTTCCCCCAATAATCAAAGGAGTAGATGCGGATAAATACTCACAACAACCTTGGAAACCAAGTGCCGCTCCCCTTCCAATCCCTAAAAAGTTCAAAATACCTGATATTTCAAAATATAACGGCACAACCGATCCACGTGACCATGTTACAACATTTACTACATGAGTCAAAGGAAATGATTTAACCAAGCAAGAGATTGAGTCCGTGTTGGTCAAGAAATTTGGAGAAACACTCACCAAGAGTGCACTAACCTGGTTTTCTCTTTTGCCTGAAAACTCTATAAACTCTTTTGTTGAGCTTGCAGATTCTTTCGTTAAGGAGCACTCAGGAGCACAAAAGGTTGAGAAAAGAATGGAGGACATCGTTAAAATCAAACAAGAGGACATAGAGTTGCTCAGAGATTTTGTTAATACCCCGTGTACCAGATAATTGGGTTGCAATAGCTTTTGCGAGCAATTTAAATGATAAAAGTTTTGAAGCCACGAGAAGACTCAAAGAGAGTCTTCAAAAATTGTATGCAACCACATGGAATGATATGTACAACAAATATAGTACGAGGTTGAGAATTGAAGAAGATATCGTGCCTCGATTTCAACATGAAGAAAGAAGCGATTCAAAGAGATCCAAAACTGAAAAAAGATTAGGTAAAAATAGGTAGGATCCTTATATGGGCCCTGTAGGAAACGATTCATGAAAAAAACAAGAAAATCAACGATATGATCAAAAATCAAGAAACAGGGAATCCGACTCTTCATCAAGATTCAGGAATGATCGAAACAGAAAGGAGTCACGAGATGATGATGGAAGTTTGAAGTCAAGATTCGGTGGATATAATTTCAATGTCACCACCTATGAGAGATAAGGGACGGTTGCCGAAGGAGATGCGGTCAAATCCAAACAAGCTCAATCCAAATCATTGATGCGAATTTCGTAATGATCACGGGCATAAGACTTCAGAATGTAGATTCTTACATAGTGAAGTGGACTATCTATTAAAACAAGGTTATCTTACTGAGTTATTCAGTGAGAAAGGAAAGCAAGCTTACATGAAAATCAGGCAAGAGCCACCAAAGCCCCCCATCACCCAAGAGAACCGTGAATGTTATAAGTGGGGGAGAAGATATTTATGGAGTAACATATACAACTTCGAATAAAGTTTTTAAAGTCACAATCACGCACGGGAAACGTGTGCGCTAAATATTAGAGGATGAAATTATCACTTTTGATGATGCAGACACACAAGGAGTGATCACCCTCCCACAATGATGCACTGGTAATATCTTTACTTGTACATGATATTAAAATAAAAAGAGTTTTGATTGATCCAGGAAGTTCTGCACATATCATCCTATTAATGGAGATACGAGAAATGAAAGTGGAGGATAAGATGATTCCAAAGGCGCATACTCTAGGTAATTCTAACAACTTTTGCAGAGGGTGTTGTGAAAGATACCAAATTTCAGGTAATAGATATGGAGATGGCATATAATATAATCATGGGGAGACCATGGATTCATGATATGGACGCTGTCCCGTCAACTTTATATCATGTTATGAAATTCTCGTCACTATAGGGAATCTGTCAAATTCGTGGGGAACGACATACAACTAGGAGTATTAATATTGTAGCAGGTACGAGTGCTGTAAATAACATCAAAGGAAAAATAGACCAATCCCCAAATGAGTAAGGAAAGACAAATTTAGACTCTAGACCTAATATGATTCAAGAACCTGAAGAGAACGAAAACATCAAAACATCTATTTGAACAATGGCATGAACGAAACATTTATGTGGGAGCCAATTTAAGCTCAGATATGCGAGGTATGTTAATTGAATTCATAAAAACTAACGCAGATTATTTTTCTTGGCCCCATACTGGTTTGACAGGAATACCACCATATGTGATGACTCACGAACTAAATGAAGACCCATCTTGCACGATCAAAAGCAAGCAACTTTCAAAAACCAGCTGATGCAAGAGGAAGTCCAAATGTTATTCAAAATTGGGTCGATCCGTGAGGTAAAGTATCCCGATTGGTTGGCTAACTTAGCTGGCGTACCTAAGGAGAACGATAAGTGGAGGGCTTATGTAAATTATATTGATCTTAACAAAGTCTGCCCCAAAAGATTCCTTCCCTTTATCTTATATAGATCAGTTAATTGATGCAACTGCATGGCATGAACTTTTAGGTTTTTTAAAATACATATTCGGGGTATAACTAAATAAAAATGCACCCCAATGAGGAAGAAAAACTACTTTCATCACAGACAAGTGGACTTACTGTTATAAGGTAACGCCCTTTGCTCTCAATAATGCTGGAGCAACCTGTCAAATGTTGGTTACCAAAATGTTTCAAAAACATTTAGGGAAAACTATGGGGGTATATATATAGTTGATATGCTCGTCAAAACTCAGCATTCTAATGATCATATTTCTCATTTATTTGTTATATTTGTAATTTTGTGAAAATTTAATATGAAATTAAACCCAGAAAAATGCACATTCGGAGTTGCTTCAGGTAAATTTTTGGGTTTTCTTGTTTTAACCATGGCATTGAAGTGAATCCTTCTCAGATTAAAGTAATAGAAGAAATTCCTGATATATTTACGAGTAAGAAAGAGGTTCAAAAATTAACAGGAAGAATTGCGGCCTTGGAAGATTTATTTCCAAATCTTCGGAAAAGTGCTTTAAATTTTTCTCTGCACTCAAAAAAAATACCATTTTGAATGGAACGAAGATTGTCAAAAGGCTCCCAGAAATTTGAAAGCTTATTTGTTAAACCCGTCGTTATTAGCAGAACCAAATGTGGGTGGAAAGCTGCTCATCTATTTTGGTTGTATCAGAAGTTGCGGTAAGTGCTGTCTTAGTTCGAGAGGATCAAGGTGAATAATCTCCTATCTATTGTGTAAGTAAATCTCTGTTAGATACTGAAACACAACATCCACAACTAGATAAGTTAACTTTAGCTGTGATCATGACATCTAGAAAGCTGAGACCTTATTTCCAGTCACATCCCATTGTTGTGGCTATTGTTTTTCCTTTACGAAGCATTTTGCATAAACATGAGTTATCAGGAAGGTTAGCAAAATGGGCTATAGAATTAAGCGAATATGAAATCAGTTATCAACCTAGGACTGCAATAAAATCTCAAGTATTGGTCGATTTTATAGCTAATTTCAGTCAAGAAATGCATTTAGAAGAAGAGTTGCAAGTATTAATGCTGCAAACCCAGAGACTTGGATTTTGTTTACTGATGGTTTATCTAATGTAAAAAGTCCATGCCTAGGGATAGTTCTCGTACCTTCTGCAGGTGAAACTATTAGACAAGTAATAAAATGTCATTCTATAACTAACAATGAAGCATAGTATGAGGCTGTAATTGCAGGTTTAGAATTGACACGGGAACGTGGCATAACCCAGATTATAATCAAAAGCGACTCTCAACTTGTCGTTAATCAAATACTGGGGACTTATACATCAGGGAAAATCGAATGCAAGAATATATGGAAAAGGTACATGAATTAGTAAAATAATTCCAAACTTGGAAGGTAATGCAGATCCCAAGAAATTAAAATGCAGAAACGGATGCTTTATCTAATCTCGTGTTTGCAACGGATATAGCAAATGATGCAAATGCTTTAATTGAACATCTATTTCATTCCGTTCTCAAACCTGTCAACAATAAGGTAAATTTTAATCATTTAACATGGGATTGGAGAAACAAAATTGTTGCTTTTTGCAGCATAGAACCGTACCTATTGCCAAAGCAAAGGCACACGCACTTCACAAGAAAGCTGCTCGTTACTATTTACATCAAGAAAATCTTTATCAAAATATGTTCGATGGTCCATTAGCAATGTGTCTCGGGCCTTCTCAAACATAGTATATGATGCAGAAAATACACCAAGGACATTGAGGAAGTCACGCTGGCGGGAGAACGTTGTTACAGTCTATTGCCACAAGCAAAAGGAGAACCAAACACACGATACGTTCAAGCAACGGAAGACTTGAACAATAAAGATTTACTGGTGAACCTAGATTTTCATGAAGGGAGAAAAGAAGCGACATTACTAAAGAAGTCAGCTCAAAAGCAAATAATTGAGCGATACCACGACAGGAAAGCACATCTCAGGTTCTTCAAAACTGGAGACTTTGTGCTAAAAAAGGTGTTCCAATCCACAAAGGCTACTAACTCTGGAAAGCTAAGTCCAACGTGGGAGGGACCCTATAGAATTTGTGACATTGCACGGAATGGAGCTGACGAGTTGGAGACAATGGATGCAAGGTCTAACCTTCACATTTGAATGTCTGTCCATCTAAAGAGATATTGCTTCTAAGGGAGTAGTCACAATCACGTATCCCCATGTTAACTTTTTTTTGATTTATTAAGATTTTGCCAATGATTTTAGATGTTAGGTAAAAACCCTAACTCGTGCCGGATGATGAGTCACGACCTGCATGGAAAATTGGAATATTATTAAATTCCAAGCCTAAGGTTACATTAACCTGATGAAAATGTACACGAGTTGGAAGTCTTCATCTATAATCGCACCTTCGAGTCTCGTATATTTTTCTGTTTCAGGAAAAGGACCAATCTAGGACATATAAACAAGTGCTCGAGGCTTTAATCTTTACCGCTCAAACACTTGGGGGACTACATATTATACACTAATGAATGCAAAAAAAAAATAGATGCGAATATCACAAGATACGAGTATCGAACATAAATTGGTCAAAGTTTTGGCAAGGTTCAGCCATAAAAAGACAAGTGTTGAGAAGAAGTTACGAATTCCTCAGCACTCAGCATAAAACATTCATTATAATATTGTAAAGAAGTCACTTATAAAACCCTTCCAAAATATGTAAAGACAGGGTTATGACTGTGTACTGAAATGGGTTATGGAGAAAAACCTCGTCTATTTATTTCATATCATATAAAAAAAATTTACAAGAAAAACAGTTACGAGAAAGCTATAAATGTACTGTAATACATGTAATACTCAATTTTTCAAGTTCATGAATAAAACTTTTCAGAGTTGTTTTATACAAAACATGTGTATTCCTATTTCTTTCATCGTATTATAACACCATTATGAAGTTGAGACGTCTTCTTCATTAAGTGTCGATATATGAAAAGTGTCCTCTTTTTATAAACCTCATGTTGATGTTCCATGAGAAGAATCATAAAGTATTTTCAAAAAATAAAAATACTAAGTTATTCTATAAGTCCTAAATAAAGAAAATAAGCAAGAATAAAATATAAAGAAGTACTCATAAAACTTCTTAGCATAAAGGACTAAGTAAAACCTAGTCACGCGAAATGTCTTTACATGTGCCCCATTAAGATAACTCGGGACTTAACCCAAAAAGTCCCTTAAAATTCAAGGAAAAAACCACTAATTAACTAAAAAAAAGAGGAGTAAAGTTTTCAACTTGTCATTGAAGGGGTTGAAACTTCTAAAGTTGCAATAATAATTTCATTTTCAGAAACAGCCACATGTACGGTATCAATCTCTGAAGAAGTAGGAATAGTTGGACTGGAAGGGTTAATATCACTGAGGGAAGCAAGACTCACGGGAGCTTCAACTTCCACATATTGACTAGTGAAGTTTCATCCTTGGGGCCGGAATTATAAAATTTTCAACTTCAATAGAAGCGGCTCCTTCATTTAAACGTTTTTCAACCACGGGAGTTTCTTCTGCTGGAGAAGGAAAGTCAAGTGGTTATTCAGTCATCTCAATGGTCTTTAAAACTTTGGCCAATTTCAATTGTAAATCGAAGTTTTCTTGACCGGCCTTAATTAAGGCATCACAACGGGAGTTTAGGAAGGCCCATCTCACCTCTGAATTAAAGCTCTCTTCAAGAAATGCATAATCCATTTTCCCACGAGGTAAGATCATTCTTCAACGTTTGGTTTTCAGTCAAAGTGGAATTAAGGGTAGCTTCAAGAGAGGCACGAGAATCTTCTAAGGCATGAACCTTATGAGAGGAAGCTTGTAAATCAGTCTGAGCTTGATATAAGTTCTGTGAGCACGTGATTTTGCCCTCGCGACAATTACTCCCAGAAAACTAAAATAGTCTTGTGTTTGATTTTTACGGATTTTTGTGTTGTTTTTCTTTGGCGTTAACACTTGTTTGCGTGTTGTGTTTACTTGTTACGTTAATGTGTATCACAGGCGTGTAGAAATCAATTTGTTTTTTTGAATTCGTAGGAATTAGTTAAAAAAGAAAATTACAAAAATGCGCGTCTTTATTCTCTGCCTTTAGGCGATTTTAGTTGAATGAATAATTCGTGCTAATGGTTTGTGTATAAATTAATAGGTGTGTTGATTTTATTTCTTTCAATTTGTTTAGAGTGGGTTTTATTTAAATGTGGCTAGGTGAAGAAAAAGAAGGAAAGTGGCTAATTTTGCAAAGCTATTTCAGCCCAAGGAGTTGTTCTATCCGGTCCAGTTCAGGGGTCTCTAAGACAAATAAAACGACGTAGCATAACGTTGAAGCTATGTCGTTTCAGTATCAATGGATCTCGACCGTAGAGCCATCTCTAATCCAACGGTTGAGATCGTCTCGCCCTCACCCATTCCGGGTAACTCGATCCATGTCCGGACCAACCCAGTCCCTCACAGACACCCAAACGACATCGTTTGAATAAGTGAGATGATCCAGACCATCGATCTCATTAGATCGAACGGCCAGGATTCAATCTCAGCCGCGCTATATATACCAAAAGACCTACCCAGCCCCCCCTTTGGCCAGACCCCCACCTTTATCATCTCTCTCAGAGACAAACTGAGTCCCACCGTCTCCGCCGCACTCCGCCCACCGGAAATCGCCTCGCGGCGGTTCCGGTAGGCCAAAACACCCCAAATTAACACCGTAGAATCTCCCAAGCCCCCTCTACACGGATCTGGCAGTCGTTAGTCTCGAATATTGCTTGAACGTTTCGAATATTAGTTTGAAGCTCGCCGGAACTTGAACATTTACCCCAAACCGCCCCAAACTCACCCCAAGCACTCTCTTGACCTCCCTCACACCCCTACTAACCCTGGTTTAGTTCAAATCTTACCAGAAATGTTGAAGCCCTAAATTCGAGCCCCAAGAACCCTAGTTTTCAAGAAGCCCAATTCGAGCCGGATTAGTCGTCAATTGAAGTCCAAGGGACTTTAGTCTAGGTGTTATCAATCGAGAACATCTCGATTAAAGCCCATTTGGCTTCAATAGTTCCAAACCAAGTTCGAACTTAGGTCGGCAGATTTTCGTTTGAGGTAATTCATTTCCCTTACGATTTCTGTTTGCATTCCGTATTTGTATTTGTGTTTTTAGTTTTAGAAATTGTTTTAGCATTTTTCTATTTTTCCCATCTCGATAGACCTTTTATTTGGTCAATTCATTTTTGCTCTTGTCTGTTTCAACTCGTAATTGTTGTGGTGATTACATTGTGTGTTTAATCTAATTAAGGTCGTCAAGCAATTAGTTCTTAGCTGTTGGTCTCCTGAGTCTGCCCAGAATCCTAAATCACTGATTTGTTGGGCCTTTATTTGTTCTTGGTTATATATGTTGCGATCAAGTAAGTAAATGTTATAGACCAAGTAATCGACTAGATAAACACTGTTGTAGGTTTGTTTAGGATGCCATTAGCATTGCAAGACTAATCCGAGCCACTATTGGTTTAACAGATTTTTGAATTAACAATGATGTTTGGATATAGTTGTAAGATGACTTGAATCAGGAGGTTAGTATTTTAGGATTAAAATGCCCTGCACAGCCTAGTGGAACCTGCTGTTACAACAAGGCACTCAACCAGGCTTGCACTTAACAATTAAAATATGAAAACCCCATACTTAGACAGGATTTAGTGGTTAAAACAGAGAATATAATGGGCTAGGCAGAGAGAGGGATGGGCAGGGGTTTAGTTTAAGATAGTTGCACCATTAGGAGCTGAATTTGAAAACTATATAGATAGAGGGACACACATTGGAGAGGGGACAGATTTGAAAAGGAGAGCATTCTGAAACACAGAGAGGGACAGATACACATAAAAGAGAGAAATATAATTCTGAAAAGAAGCCTGAAAGTGTTGCTTTACTACTAATTTTTGAGTTCCATTTGCAAAAATTATCCAAAGCATTGCTGCCTGGTTCTCCAGTTCGAAACTGACCCAGTGTTCCCTTTTCTTGATTGTTGAAGTTCACTTAAAATACATTTGTGGGAGGGTTTAGCTGAGTGTTTGGTTCTGTTAAACCATTTAGGATTGGGGTTTCAAGCTGTTGGCATCGTTCAGTTGTTTGTTGGCTTACCTCTGTTAACTCGAGATCAGTTGGGCATAATTGGGTATATCTGTGTTGCTGCCTTGGTATTTCCTGGAATTTACAAACTGGTTTTTTTTAGGTGTGCTGGATCTCTTTTGTTGTTTGCAACTATTTGGAATTCTGGGTTGGAATTCGTATTCTGGTGACTTGCGGTTTGATTGTTGGTATTCTGCTGATTGCTGAGTTGTTGTTTGATCACTGCCAAGCAGTCACTGACCTCTCATTTCTTCATCTTTCTTCTATCAATCACCAGGTACACATTCCCAGCTTGTTTGATGTACCAACTCTTGCTAAGGATATGAGATGAAATGGAAGCCATATTGTGCTTAAATCTCTTTATTTCAACATCTACATACGTTTCTTTACAGAGTTTTCCTTTATGCCTGGTTGTAGAGTAGTTGAACTAAGGTTTACTTCAAATAATGACTGAGCTACATGAAATGACATGAATGGTAGTGGTCTAGTGTGCTTGTAATTTAACAGACTGCCATTGTAGTTAAACTAGTTAGTATTCATGTACCATAGTTAGTTTGATCTTGGATTCGTATATCTATTTGACAAAGTTTAAAAGCAGTTTAAGCGGTAAGTGAATTCAAGGCCTGTGATTAGCATGCGTTAACGATAAATAGGATGAATCGTGAATTAGTCTCATAGTTTGCTCATAATCATAGAAGTTCATGTTTCAATCCATAATGCTAGTAGTTTTGATTACTTGGATTAATATCCTGTCATTAAGAAATAACTATTGTCAACTGTCAGCTTGAAGTCATCGTTAGCAACATTTAGAAGGATTAGTGAAACCTAGCTTCGAACTCATGTAAGCCGGAATCAATAGGTTTAACATATTCAAAGTGCGAACCAATATAATAAGGTCAAGAACATTAATCCAGTAGGCTTGAAACATGCTAGTTGAGTGCACATTGGAGTCTAATGAACTTTCGAATAAGTAGCAGTAATTAAGGAAATCTTTGGTCCCCAATAGTTGCAATTAATTAATTCCAATGGTTTATTCCTCTAAACAATGTGGGTTCAAGTCAGTTAAGATAATTAGTCTCCCTTTAAGAATATTACCCGTCAATTCTGTATTTTTTTTATAGTTTAAACACTAGTGTGCATTTCATGCAATTCAAGTCCAAATCCGACAACGTAGAATAAGAGCGTGTCGAGGATCCGGGTGCATTTCATGTGACGTGATTCGAAAACATGTTCTTAAATGACGTTCATTTTCTTACGTAGAAATAATTTGATAAAAAGCGGTAGGTAATTTCAAAAGTGCACAAATAGGATAATATGTATTAAAATCAAGTATTTTAGCCAAGTATGACAATTGAGCGACCGTGCTAGAACCACGGAACTCGGGAATGCCTAACACCTTCTCCCGGGTTAACAGAATTCCTTATTCGGATTTTTGGTTCGCAGACTGTTAAACGGAGTCATTCTTTTCCTCGATTCGGGATTTAATCGGTGACTCGGGACACCATAAATCTCCCAAGTGGCGACTCTGAAATAATTAAATAAATCCCGTTTCGATTGTCCTTTAATTGAAAAAACTCCTTCGCGCCCTCGCGGGTCAGCGTAAAAAGGAGGTGTGACAAGTTCTGCACTAGTTCTCCCGCGTATTCTTCTTTTTTACTCAAAAATACTTTGAGTTCTCTAATCTACTTACTTGACTTTGACAATTGTTCAGAAAAAGAACATTCCAAGCGCTCTTTATCCTTCTCTGCTTTGCTAAAAGAAGCCTTGGCTTCAGCTAGTTCAGAAGTCAGAGCTTGTTTCTGTTGATCCAGATTACGGTTGCTCTCTTGCAACTCCTTTATCTTTTTCTGAGCATTTTTTTAACTTCTCTTTCCAGTTGGCTGCTTCAAGTTTAGCTTCCCTAGCTTTCTTCTCAACCTCAAAAATAGTTCGGTCAGATTCACCGGCCTTTTTCTCTAAAAGGGAAACTCTTCCCATCAATTCCGTACCAATAAGGTTAGCCTGAAAAAACAGCACATACAAGTGAGAATTAAAAAGAACGAGCTTTTTTAAAAAGAAAGTAAAAGGAGAATACCTTCAATGTACAATGAACTATATCGTTCATCAAAGTCAAACAACTATGACTGTCCATCTTTCTTTTCTCCATTTCCTCAACTAAGGGTTCAAGCCAAACATCTGCTCCACCTAACTACCTCAAAAGACTGCTATTAGCATGAACCTGGAGTGTCACGCTCCTCATGTCCATGCTTCTACTGCTAGACACCTCCTCTGCATGACTAACAGAAGAAGGGGGAGCTATTGAAAGAGGGACGGTAGAAGAGGTAAAAATAGCACGATTTGAAGGAATTGGGACAGGTAAGGGGGCAGAAATTGATAAAGAGTTAGGTGGGGAAACACTTGAAATAGTGGAAGGAACAGAAGGAATAGGAACGAAAGATGAAAAAGGGATTTCATCTAACAACGGGCCTAATTCGCTACCCCTAAAACCTTCAATAAAGAGGCGTTGAGTGGATTCAGAGATGTCCCTTGGAGCGGTTTCTTCATCGAAGGTAATAGTAACGGGCTCAGACGTACGAGTAGGAGAGACTTCAGTTTTATCCTCAGAAACCACCACGCGCCTCCAAGTCCTAGGGCGAGCTGTCAAAGAGGTATCTTCATCTTCATCAACGCCAGAATCTTCTTTGACTATTTTCCTCTTTTCCACCGAGGCTTGTGCCCTCTCCAAAGCTAGGGGAGTAATGGAAGAAGCTCTAAGAGTAATAGCCACTTTAGCTGACAACCCTCGAATAGCAAATCCTCATAATAAAAATAACAGAAAATAAAAAGGGGGAGGAAAAAAGTTTAACATACGTAGAGTAAAGAGAGATGCATACCGTGGGTCTTAACTTTCCAACCATGTTTATTGGAAATTAATTTACAAGTTAGTGCTTCCATAGGCACTTCCTTCAAAATAGCGTCTACCCAAATGCAGAAGTTAGGAACGGGTTCCACATCTCCCGTGGTTGCTACAAAAAGCAAAGAAATAATAATGGGATTAGAAAATAAGCTGAAATAATAGAAACAGATACGTAAGAAATAAAATACTTACGTGCCAAGTTTCATTTTTCAGAAAAGGGAATATTTGATTCACCCACCAGATCAACTATGGGAACAACAACAAATCGTGTGTACCAGCCACGGTCATTATTATCTTCAGGGTTTATCAAAACCCTCTTACTTCTTGCACTTAAGGTAAAAATGCCATTGCGAAATAGCTTGGGGTGATAAAAATGAATTAGATGAGGAATGTAGATTCAACA
>JASVEL010012631.1:0-12582 GCA_032618575.1 Nicotiana noctiflora
TATACATACCAAATTCATAAAAATTGGAGTTCATTTGACCCCTTAAATCACCATTTCTATCCAAGAGGGTTTTCTACCCTTTTCAACAAAATTTCCCAAATTAAACACCAAAACTTGTAATAGATTCGAGTTATACAACCAAAATTGAGTTAAGAGTGCTTACCCCGTTGTTCTCTCAAAATATCTCCCGAAAAATCGCCTTACCCGAGCTCCAAATCGTCAAAAATGACAAATGGGACGAAGTTTGGATTTTATTCTGCTGCCCAGAGACTTATTCTTCGCGTTCGCGGTCATACCCTCGCGTTCGCGAAGAACAAACTCCCAAAATTTTGTTTTTCACCTCTGCTCGGACACCCTCTATTGAAATGGTCTTAACGTTTTTCACACCACTCCAAATGACTTTTATAATATGTTTCGGAAAACTAGATTCAAAGAGCTACAACTTTCGTTTTTGTATCACCTCGAAATTCCTTGTAGATAAAAAGATATGAGCTTCCGAAGTAGGACCTGCGCGATAGAAATTCCTTCTTCGCGAACGCGAAGCACTGTCGCGAACGCGAAGAACACAAGTCCCAGATGACAAATCCTTCATCGCGAACGCGAAGCACTATCGCGAACGCGATGACCAAAAGTCTCAGAATCCAATTTCTTCTTCGCGAATGTGATGGGACCTCGCGAACGCGAAGGACAACACCAGATACCAGCAACAGCACTTCAAAAACTTCCAAAAATGACCCGTTAGGCATCCGAAACACACCCGAGGCCCCCGGGACCTTAACCAAAAGCATCAACATGACTTAAAACATTATCAAAACTTGCTCCAATCATCAAAACAAGTCCTTAAACACGGAAATCATCAAATCAAAGCGAATTCAAGCCTAAGTTTCATCTAAAACTTCCGAAACCAACATCCAATCAAAAACCCGACCAAACGATGTCCGAATGACTTGAAATTTTGCAGGCACATCCAAAATCACCTAACGGAGCTACTGCAACTATCGGAATTCCATTCCGACTCCCGGATCAAAATCTCACCTACCGTTCGGATTTCGCCAAAATTCAACCTTAGCCAATTCAAGCCTATTTCTACACCGGACCTCCAAATTCAATTCCGATCGCTCTCCTAGCTCACAAATGACCTCCCGGAGCTTGACCGAAACATCAGAAATCGATTCCGAGCTCTCTAACTAAATAGTCAACTCCAGGTTGACTTTCCTTATTCAAGTTTCCTACATAAACATCAAAATCATTGAATTCTCACGGATTCAAGCCTAAATTTCATTAAAACTTCTGAAACCAATATTTGCTCTAAAACCCAGCCTAAACACCTCCGAATGACCTGAAATTTTGCACGCATATCGAAAATCACCTAACGGAGCTACTGTAACTCTCAGAATTGCATTCCGAGCCACGGATCAATATCTCACCTACCATTTAGATTTTGCCAAAATTCAATCTTAGCCAATTCAAGCCTAAATCTACGCTGGACCTCCAAATTCGATTCCGATTGCTCTCTGAAGTCATAAATGACCTCCCATAGATAACCAAATTATCATAATTCGATTTTGAGATGTCTAACTCACCGGTCAACATTCGGTTGACTTTTCCAAACTCTTCTCATAAAGAGGTTTATTGCCTCATTTATATCAAATTTCCAACTAATTTGCTTCTGACTCTCCAAACACATATGAATTAACATGTTAAAGTATTAAATGAAGAAAATGGGGCGATACTCTCGTAACGACGGGTCGGTCATTACATAGGATTTGGGTCACATAATTGTGTACCCGTTCAAATAAATGTGTATTAAAATTATGCCTAGCGATGTCTATTTTTGTTACTTTTGGGAAAGATTATGAAATTGTCTAAATGATCCTTCCGAGTCTAAAAATTTTATTGTTATTATTTGGGGGGCCCGTGCGTTTTTTATCTTGTAACGAGGCTCGTTCCATTTCACTTTTAAAGGTTAAGCCTATTTGTGTACTACATTTTCTAATTATGGTTTTCCCTTAATGGAAATGTTTATAAGAAGTTTTTATGTCACCATCTATTTAGATCAAGGCCATTATTCATTATTGGGCCTGGAATCTGGATCAACCTAGCAGGTGTGCACTTGGGTGCGTTTGGCTACTTGAAGCCCAGCTAAAATTTCCGTATCCGTTTCCACGGGCATAGATGCCATATCGACTGGATCTGGGCCTCTATTTACGGCCAGGCCCAAATTACTACTAGGTCCAAGACAAGGTTAACATTTTTAATAAACTAACAGAACTATAAGCAGATATTATTAAGTTCAGTATCAGAGATCAACTAGACATGCTAATACTGATTTATATTTGAATACTACTATTTAGTCACTTCAGATTAACTAAGTCTAATCTACATATTATTTATCGGTCAAACACTGCTTATTAAGATACAGAACTACCCTGTTGTTTTGCTTAACTGGGAACATTATTCTAAACCTTCAACCAAACACATTTGAATTACAATTTGCATTTCATTCATACTCAAAATATTGTTTTACACTATACTACTAAGTTGAAACACGAGTTTCATAAATAAACCGGTTTTAATGATGCTAAGACATTAACACGGCTGAAAATTTAACTAACTCATACTTTTCGAATTAATTGCTACCGATTCAAAATTTAATTAACAAAATATCTAAGCACTTGTGTATTACACGTCTGAATTCAGAGTAGTTGTAAATCTATAAGAAAATTAACCAAGTTTAAACCAGTTTTTAATTTAGATCTAGGTGATCATTTTGACTGATCTATTTAATTTATTTCCTACATTATTATATACTACTACTATAAATCTGAATTAAGTTCGGACAGTCCAGTCCTTATTACAACCCAAAGTCCTAATGAATTACATGAACTCAAATTATCAAACTATAAGACAAAACAGAATTACAAAAGGAAACTACTGCTCATTCCATTTCTTCAAACTTCAATTACATCCATGAGAGGTAATAGTGTACCTGATCAGATTGAGATAAAACAATGAGTTCTAAGAGATGAAGGAGAAGAAAATTAGCGATAAGCAGCAACCAAGTATCAACAGCAATGGAGGCAGATTAACACAGCAGCAGGTACAACTTCAGAATTGAAAACCCATCAAATTTAATGAAACAATTAGAAAACCCACTGAATTCAATCAAACAAGAGAAGAACAACGAATAGAAGTCCAAAATACCACTCGAAATAATAGCAATGAAACAGTAGCAGTATTTCAGTGTATTTCTAGTGTATTAAATCTTATAAACCCTTTTTATAAGGCCTAAAGGGGCCTATTTATAGAGTAGAATGGGAGGGAAATTTGAATTAGATATTCAGATTTCCCACCCCTACTCTTTTTGAATTATTTCAATTTAGACTAAGTAAAGTTAATAAGAATACACTTGAACCCCTGCTAGAAGGTTCTAGGGTATTCTCTATCATTCTCTTTAGGCGTAAATATCTTTATTACCCTCACTTGCTAATGTTTATTACCTATTTACCATTTAGCTATACCTAGAATGCCCTTTATTGTTCAGCTAATTACATTAAAAACCATGCCTATTTGTCTTTTATACCCTTATTCTTTCTAAGTTATTTTCAGAATACCCTTTTCCCATTCCATTTTTACCCCTGTACTTTGTGTTTATTTACCCGACCACCTTTAGGATAATTAAGACCTTGAGTGGTCAAGACTCAAAACAGTATTTAACAAATAACCCCTAATACTTAGACTTTATATTATAACCAGTTCAGACTAAGTAAACCCCTTTTTAGAAATAACATCTTGCAAACAGGGCCACAAATAGCCTTTTAATTAGTCAGGAAACCAAACAAGTCAAAAGTCAAATTGTATTGCAATGATAGCCATGTTAAGCATTTTACATACATAGCCCTAATACAACTAGTTACTCAGAAATTCAAAAGATTCAAGCATTAAATTGTATTGCAATAATAACCAATTAAACAAACTTGCAAATATAACCCTAATACGACTAAACACTTGATTTATCAAGACTAAGAGGAACAATTTGACAATGGTTGAATCGAATTAATCAGAACATTCAATCGAAAAAGACCTACCAAGCAAGAACATCAAATGACTACAAAGCATACGATTTAATCAAATGACTTAGATCAGAAAAGGAGAGCATATAGTTGATTTCAAGTTCCCACAGAAAAAATATTAAGCATGCATTAGAGTCAGGCTAGCAAACAGTGAAGATAAAAGAATAACACGAAGCACAGTAGAGAAAATGGGGTTTTAGGGTTACTTAATTTTTTCTGTTGATTTCTTTTCTTTCTTTCTTCTTTTTCCTTCTTTTTCTTCATCTTTTCTTTCTGATTTTATTTATTTTCCCTTCTGGTTCTTGATTTTCTGGTCACTCAGAGGCCTTGAGCCTTTTTGGTTGTTGGTCTTTGAAACAGACTCTAGGAGTCTTTATTTGTTGTGAAAGACTCATATCTGAACGCTGGGGGTTCGATTGGGTGGCTTTTGGTTTCGGAGGCATCCGCCGGAGTAGGATTTTGGTGGAATGTTTTTTGGTATTCGACGGGCTAGGCTAAGATTCGAGGGAAGGGGTTTGGATAGGGTGAAAGAGAGGATCAAGGTAGTTCTATGGTGTTAAGGGTGGAGGCTGGTTCATAGGTTGGTGGTCGCCGGCTAGGGTTCCGGCGACCTGTTATTCAAGATTTGGGAAGAATGAGGGGGTTTTTGAAGGAGCTGATGTGATGGGGTGATAGAGGAGAGGGGGAATGTTTGGTGGTGTGGAAACTAGTTGGAGAAGATGACTAGAAGTGGACCATCGATAGGGTTCCGGTGGCCTAGGTAGATTTGGGGAAGTGAAAGTGTGGCGGCTAGGGTTTGGCGGTCTGATGGTGTGAAGTGTATAGTGGATGAATGTAACGGAGATGTATAGATATATTAAACGTGTAACAATGTCCCTCAGTCGCTGGATTAGTTTAAACGAATGGCCAGGATTCACTGGCCATTTAAACGGTGTCGTATGATTTAAATGAAGCATTCACCTCATCCATTAGATTAGTTAATTGAACGGTTGTGAATGATTCAACTTAACGGCATCGTTTGGTTTAAGCAAAGCCTTCCTTTCATCCGTTAGATCAATTATATGGATGCTTGTGATTATTTTGTCTTAACGGTATCGTTTGTATTAAGTGAGGCTTTCCTCTCATCTGTTAGATCATTTAGATGGACGGTTGTGATTGTTTTATCTTAATGGTATCGTTTCAATTATTATACAGTCAATTATTTTGGTCTATTTGATTTAGCTTTTCAACGGTCAAGATCTACTTCCCTAAGAGACGATTTTTGTTTGTATATAGGCAGGCCAGCTTGTTTCCTTTGGGCCTGGTCTTTGTAATGTATTAATTTGGCTGAAATTTTGTGATTTGGCCCAAATACTTTGTATTTTATACTATGTATTATACCTTATATTTTTGTATTATTAAATTGTATTTATTTATTATTTTCTGTACTTTTCTTATATTGTATTTTTGTTTTCTTCCGTATTTATTACCAATGTATTTATTATCTCTTGTGTTTTGTATATTTCTTTTGATTTTCTAATTTTCCTAGTAATTATCTTATATTAATTCAAATGGTATTTTTGTTTTAATTTTCTTTGCTTTATTTTCAACAAATAGAAACAAACACTGTCACACCTCCCTTTTTACTACCTTTTTTATTTCCCCAATCAAAAGAATAAGGTATATCTCGATACTATGAATACCTCAGGAAGGATATAATAACAACGAGGAAGGAGTTTTTCCAATTAAAGGACAATCGGTTCGGGATTTTATCAACAGTTTCAGAGTCGCCACTTGAGAAAATAATGGTGTCCCAAGTCACCGATTAATCCCGAATTCGATGAAGTTGACTCTATTTTTTATCAATCCGCGCAACGAGAAACCCGGATAAGGAATTCGGTTAACCCGGGAGAAGGTGTTAGGCACTCCCGGATTCCGTGGTTTTAGCACGGTCGCTCAACTGTCATTCTTGGTTTAAATGATTTATTACTTGCCTTTTAACAATTTGTAAGTGTTTCAACTTGAATATTTTACGAATTGCGACGTCGCGAAAACGTATTTCGAGTCACACCGCAACCAGTACGCCTGTGAATTTTAACACATTTCGGCTTCGCCGGGATTTACGATTTGATTCATATCAAATGTGCACTCATATTAGGGAAAGTATATTTTTAAAAGTCGTGCCTAAATCGTCTATCGGCTTAATAATCTTTTGGAAAGGTTGTGAAATTAACTAGCAACCTTCCCAAGTCTAATATATAACTTATTCGTTTATTTGGGGGACCCACTGTTTTGTTTTCAATGCGAGGCTCATCCCATTTAGTTTTATAATCCAATTCTATAAGTATATACTATATTTTCTATTTTTTGGTCTTTTCCCTAATTTATTGTTTTTCCAGAATGCAGGCCAAGCCTTATTTTATTACACGGGCCTGGACTGTTGCACTCTATTCAGTGTATCAACTCATATATCTGGATCATAGAACCCAGGAACACGTTGAGTGTTTTTAGCAGAAGCTCAGTAAGGTATTTACGTAATTCTGGGTCGTCGCAACTTATTAGGCCCAGATTAGACATAATTAGATAAGAACAATAGAAATCAGAACTCATTGTTTACATAGAAGATCAGATTCAGAAGATAATAAAACTTAAACTATTTTATTCAATGAAGAGAAATGGAATACAGAATTACAATATTAATTTCAAACTTTAAATGTCGAGTGTGAATGAAGTCTAATTAACAGATGGTTTTTGTTCTTACGTTTAACAGCTATTTTAAACTACTGAATCTAATTACTTAATATCTAAAACTATCAGTGTTATTACTTGATAATATGCTAACCTCAATTACTTGCAGCATTCAGAGAACTAACTGAATATATTAAACATTAAACTATATTATATGTATCATTTAACTAACTATGTAACATGTGACTTCATATTTGAATAACAGTTTTAAACGCAATATTTCACTTACTACTAACACTGTTCAGATTAAACTAACTATTATCGAATTAAACTAATTGCTGGATGTTCATGTCGTTAATAATCTACTTGTATGCAGGTTTACTTTTATATCAGATTAATTGTTAACCTATTCTAATTAACTAGGTGACTACGATCGTTACTACTATACTAGTCTACTTACTTCACTTTTACATTGTTCCAACTTTATCCGTGTCTCATATGAATCAATTATACAATACTTCCTACCAAATTACAATTCCAACTAAATCATAATCTAACTACAAAAACAGACTCAGAATACATTAACAGAAACTGTAGAGAATTCAAATTGTTTATTTCTTCAACTTCAATTCCAACTGCAACTACATGAGATTCAAGCTGTGTACCTGATTCAGCAATAAAAATCGATGAGTCTAAGGGAGATGAAGTCAGCAAATAAGCAGGTAGATCACAGCAGTAATGCAACAGCAATGGAGGTGAATGAGTCACAACAACACAAATAAATTCAGCAGACGAATATGAATTGCAGAACCAGCAAAACAATATCCAGCAGAAGACCAACAAAAAACCAGCAAATAACAAAGTGATTTTCTACAGAACTTCAGAATACAGCTTTGACTAACCCAGAAAATTATGCTATGTATTTGTATTTTTCAGTATCTCTTAATTTGTTCAAAAATCCAGCACTTAATCAGGCTCTATTCCATCCTATTTATAGATAAAGTTGGTGAAATTTCTGGGGGGGGGGGGGATTTGAAAAAGTTATTTCTAATTCACTCCCCTTAATTCTTTTATTTGCTACACTTTAATACCCATTTCAGATTCAAATTTGCCTTCCAGCATGTGCTGGAAGGTTCTATTTGATTCTATTTGAGGTGTATTACTAGTATACCCTCACTTGCTAAGGTTATTAACTCATTTGTCTTTTACAAATTTAAGCACTGTTATTCAATAGACTCTTTAAGGCTAGTTTAAGACTTACTAATCTAGCCATCTTAGGCTTTTATTACTAAGTGTTAAACTAATTTCAGAATTAACCACTTAGATTCAGACTTAGACTTTTACAGAGTTAGCCAGTTTCAACACTGACCACTCTATTGTTATTTCAACTTTTGCCACTTTTATGTTATTTTCATTTTTAATCTAATTAAACTACTTTCTTGTTTCAAAACTAATCAATTAACTGTCTAAACAGCTATAACCAATATCACCCTAAACCATGTTAGGCTTAATTGCAGTCTAATAACATGAAACTATTACAGATATAACCTTTTCATATCAAATTGTACACACAGCCACAAAATCAGAATCATTTGCCATTTAACCAAAACTCAGAGGGGAAATTTGAATATTGTTGAATTTCAATCAAATAACTTCATAATTCAGATCTCAAGCACAACATATCAGATTTGACACAAGAGGCATAATTAGAATATTCTTCATGTTAAAGACTAACAATCCTAAAGTGCTCGAACAAACATAGTCAGGTGTAATGGCCAGGATTAACAAAGACTAGTGAATCATGTTATTAACAAAGAATTTTAGAAAAGCTAATAGAAACAGAATCATAAAAGATAAAGATAAAGAGAAGTCGAATAAAATCTAACATGCAAACATTCAAAATATAACAGAAAAGAACACAAAACATGTTTATCAATCAAAAAATAAAAAAAATAGAGGGTTGGGAACTTAGCTCGCATGATTTGTCTCCTGAGCTTCCCATTTTGTTTCTTTTTCTTTTTCTTTTCTTTTTATTTTTAGTTTCCTTTTCTTCTTCTCAGATTTCAGACTTCAAACTCGAAGTATTTTATTGTTTTTAACAGAACAAGCATGTTTAGAGATGTAAAAGAGAATGTTTTTGGTTTGAGGTTTGGTTGGAGTCGGCCAGAGTTAGGGTTCCAGCGACTCTTTTTTGGATATTCGAGCAGTAAGAGAAGGATTCGAGGGGAGTGGTTTACATGGGGTTGTAGATCAAGGGATGGGGGTTTTCGGGTGTTAATATGGAGAACAGTGTCAAAGATTGGTGGTCACCGGAGAAAATATCCGATGACCGGGTTTTCAAGATTTGGGGGTTTTGGGATTTTCTTAATTTTCTATGGTCGTTTGGGCTAGAAGAATAGGAGGAGAGTGGTTTGGAGATTGAGAATGGCTGGAGACGGCCCTGAAAGGTGGCCAATCTCCATGGCCGGCGAGGTCAAGAGAGAGGAAGAAGAAGCAATCAGGGCGGCTTGGGTTTAAGAATAGGAGAAATGGTTGTTCTCTTGAGAGACCGGGCCTTTTATATGCGTAACCCTTGATCAATTACTGGCCATTGGATCGTTGATGATCAACGGCCAGGATTAAATGTTCAAAACGATGCCGCTTAGTTTAAGTAGGTTCTTTGATCACTTCCGATGGATCGAATGGATGGACGGCTCAGATTTGATCATCAAAACCTTATTGAATTAATTAGATTTTCGGATTAATTCTCAACCGTTAGATTAGATAAATGGACAGCTGAGATCGTTTGTCACTTAATAACTGGACCAGACATCTTTAATTATTTGGGCCAATTGCATCTGGGCCTGTACAAATGGCCCATATGTGTATTTTTTGTATTTTTCATGCATTTTATTATTTCTTTGTGTATTTTCTTGTTGTATTTTATCCTCTATTTTTATATTCTTTTTCAATTACTCAAATTCTTTTAATTTCATATTTTCTCCAATTTTTCTGATATGTTTTGCCATTTTTTGTTATTTTTCCTTATTTTCCTATATATATGTATTTGTTAATTTTTTTTTAAAATATTTTATTTGTAACAATTATACTCAACCTATTTTTTTTTAATTTTTCATATTTTCATATTTAATTGTTTACTCACACAAATGCATCTTATTTCGAACAAACATGTAATTGCACACAAAAATATTATTTGTTTAATTTTGGAATTTTCTTGCTTAGGGCAAAAATCATGTGCTCACAGCTACCTCTCTTTGCTCGGGAACATGAAGAGTTTTAGTGCAAAGACAAGTGAGCAGTAATGAGAGATTTTTGCCCACTGGCACATTCCGTGAGAAGCATTTTGAAAAACCTTTTGACCGCACCCTGCCTCATAGGTTGCCTACATATCCTGGGCTAAACAGGAATCAGGTCAGTGTAGTTCGGGAAGGTTTGATAGTGTAAAACTACCAAGACTTTGCTGTTGCATTGCTATTGCTATGACTACTAACTTACTCCTTATTACACCCGGGGTGAAAAGTGTAAAATGAAGAAGCTATTCTAAGAAATAATGCTACGAATTACAATTTTTCCTATCTACTTCTTGTCTTCTTATTCTTCTTTGTCTCTTTTTCCTTGATTTTCTGTGCTACCATCCTTCTTTTTTGTTGATTTTCTTTTCTTGCTTTCTTTCTTTTTGGTGTGATTTTCAATGGTACTCCTTGCCTTCAAATTGATACCTGCTTAAAACAAAAACAAAACGACAAAAATTTTCCTCTGCCCCAGTGTGGGCTTTCTCATGTTACGGTGTTACTCATGTTAGCTAACACAAATCAAAAGTTGCAGAAATTAAAAATTACAGAAATGTATTCCTTTGTTATACATGTGGACGCCTGATGCATGGAATGCGAATGCAGAAAAATATTACCTTGTTATCCAGGTGGCCGCCTAATGCATGAAATGCGAATGTAGAAAAATATTTCCTTGTTATCCAGGTGGGCGCCTGATTCATGAAATGCGAATGTAGAAAAATATTCCCTTGTTATCCAAGTGGGCGCCTGATGCATGAAATGCGAAATACAGAAAAATATTCCCTGTTATCCAGGTGGGCGCCTGATGCATGAAATACGAATGCAGAAAAATATTCCCTTGTTATCCAGGTGGGCGCCTGATGCATGAAATGTGAATGCAGAAAAATATTCCCTCAGTTTGATAACTAGGGTGTGAATTTGAAAAGACGATACCTTCTTGTTGTTTTTTGGTATTTTCTTGCTTGATTGAATGAGTCCTCCTCTACGAATTCCTCCTTTTATTGCAGTACTTTCTTTTTAGGTTTTCTTTCTTATCACATTGGTCACATTCACTTTAAAGTGATTAGTGACAATTTGTTCCTGTCTAAATAAAAAAACAATCTTATTAGTTGTAAACTGCTGGCAACTGGCATTTGCTGCTTTTGCCTTTTGTTGCCTTCCTCTTTTTGCTTTTCTTCTGCTAAGAGGCCTTTCAGCTGACTTCCTTTGTAAACTCTTTTTTGCATTTTCCTTGCTTTTCTCCTTTTTTCGTTCTCTTTTTTTTTCTTCGGCTATGATCGCCGTCTTTCTTTATTTCCTCTTTCCCTTCTCTTTTTTTTTCTTTTCCGATCTAGCGTTATTTCACCTCTTATCATGATAAGCTAGTAGTTAGCTTTCAATGGACAAATTAGCTTTTAAATCAATGAAATGCAGAAACAAATAATTTTCAAAAAGGGGTAAGTGTGATTAGGAGGAGTGACAGAACTTATCTGGTTATGTTGGCTGATTCCTTTGACCATGCCATGTATTTAAACTCCGACCCAGTCTGTTCAATCGAATTTCCATTATTTTAACTCCAACTTCCTTTCAACCCAAACCAATCTTTAATTTTTTGTTGTTTTCCTTTTCTCGGAATAGTCCTCACAGTCGCCTTATGATGCCTATTAAAGGTTTTCACCAATAAGACTCTCATTTATTTCTCTCAAAACTCACCATCGCCTTACAATGCCGGTTAAGGTTTTCACTGATAAGACTCTCTCATTTTTATTCTCTCAGCCTCACAATCGCCTTACGGTGCCGGTTAAGGTTTTCACCGATGAGACTCTCTCATTTTTATATTTTTTCTTTCTTTTTGTCTTTTAGTTCTCTGAACCACTGATATTGTCCATGCCCTGTTCTCCTTTATTCTCATTGTATTGTCATTTTCTTGAAATTGATTAGAAGGTCTTTTTTTGGACCATAATGTAGCTTTTGGATGGGTTCAGAAAGAAGGATATAAAGGCTCAAAATTTACGAGAGTTTAAAAATATTTACAACTCTCGGAATTATAAAACATAACTTCTGCCCCAGTTTCAATATGTGGGGAATTTTAGGATTTTTCCTTTATTGTGGCTGAACCTCAATGAGGCTGCCTACGTACCCTTTCGGGATCAAGTCAGACGTAGTTCAAACTACGCCATTAATTCATGGTTTCGTTTGACTTTTTCCCGATTTCTTTGTCTTTTTCTTTTGTTTGCATTTGCTTTTTCTCTCTTTTTTTTCATTTTCTATTTTTCATTTTTTTTCTACTTTTCCTCTTGTATCATAAGCAATTCCGAGAGAGGGGTATGAAAGAATAGATCGAACAAGGCTCAACGGGGATGTCAATGGATAAAGTGTTTGGATAGAGAATAAAATGCCTTCATCATTTCAATTCCAAAATCACAACAAATACAATTATACAAATGAAAAGGAATCATACATAATATCTCTTGATTGCATCTGAATTGATAGCAGTCTCTACGCATTTTCCTTCAACATCTGTCAGATATTGGGCTCCATTGGACAACACCCGTGATACCATGAACGGTCCT
>JASVEL010012632.1:0-99519 GCA_032618575.1 Nicotiana noctiflora
TTGCCAATTCGGAAGAGGACCCTCGGGATTTTCTTGATGAGATGCCCGAGACTCTTAGGGTCATGCGTGCGACTGAGATAGAGGTAGTAGAGTTGGTTTCCTACTGCCTGAAAGGTGTGGCATATGACTGGTTTGAGTTATGGGAGGATTCCCGCGAGGAGGGGAGCCCTCCGGCGAGGTGGAATGATTTCGCCGACGCCTTTATAGATCACTTTCTGTCTGTTGAGACAAGGGCAGACCGTGCATCAGAGTTTGAATATTTGAAGTAGGGTATACCATTTATATGTTTCTTGCTGAGACAAGTATGTCATTCATATGTTGCCCATAATGGAGGCCAGAGTGCGACGGTTTGTTCAGGGCCTTAATTTTATGACCATTAATGAGGCTTTTACTGCTGCATTGAATTTTCATATGAATTATGAGAGAATGGTAACATTTTCTCAAGCCACAAAGAGCCGTAAATTGAAGAACAGAATAGAGAGAGAAGGTAACTGTCACGACCCTAGTTCACCAATCGTGAACATGTCGTGATGGCACCCAGTCCCAACGACTAGGTAAGCCTAACACATTTCTAAATATACAAGTTATGAACCTTAAATAAAAAATAGCGGAAAAATAATATAAAAGGGAATGTAATCTGTGCCGCTTGGCACATACACCCATCAAAACACACTGTATATAACACCACCAAGAGAATATATAACTGTGGCTCTATGTGTGAAGAGTATCTAACAACGAAATGAAGGGAAAATGTCTGCTAATACTATCAGAATAGAAGAAAATCCTCCTGATCCACGGACGTAGCAGATCATACCTCCAGGTCTCCCAAAGGGCTGCTGAATCACCTAGTATGAGTCTGTCCTGACGTACCTGGGTCTGCACAATAAAAGTGTGCAGAAGAGTAGCATGAGTACACCACGGCGGTACTCAGTAAGTGCCAAGCCTAACCTCGATGGAGTTAGGAAGGTCAGGGCCCTACTGAGGGAAACAATAACAAAATAATAGTAACAATAACAAGCAGTTTAAAGGATAATAATTCTGAATTTAACAATAATAAGTGATTGCTACAACCGTCTACAATTAAGCTAACAACAAGTAACAAAAATTCAATTATCAAGTCCAGGACCTGTGAGAATTGAACCCACAATCCCATTGACAGTACCCATGGGTCTCCGGGAATCGAACCTGCAGTCCGCAAACAATACCACTCCGGGTCTCTGGGAATCGAACCCACAACCCTGGGATCTCCGGAAATCGAACTCGCAGTCCACAAACACAACAAATAAAGGAATACACAGAGAGAATATAATATGCTTAACTACAACTTCCCCGAAAATAGTGCCAATAATTATCAAGAAGTTCAAGTAAGACAATTAGGCAACTAGACAGTTAAATCCTATCTAATCATGCTTTTCTAACTAATACCGGGTAAAAGTATCAATTTAATCAGCTAAGAGTAGGAATATCACTAATCGGACAATTCAAGTAAAGTATGTGCTCCAACAACTAGCGCATGTACACGCCCGTCACCTCACGTACAAGGCATTTAAACTATCACATAATATCCTAGGGGTGAAAATTCCCCTACACGAGGTTAGACAAGCCCCTTACCTCAACTCCGATACAAAACCGCTAAGAAACAACTCTCTTTCCGCGAATGTCGGCCTCCACAGGTGTAGTATCTGATAACAATCAACAGAATCATATCAAAATAGGCCAATTGGGCATTATCCAATCAAACAAATCAAAATACGCCAAAACCCATAAGTTGCCAAAACCTGACTTTCGGTACGCTTATCGAAAAATCACAAAAGTTACATATTCGGAACCCTCGTATCAATACAAGTCTAAGCATATAAAGTTTACTAAATTCGGACTCCATTTGCTCATTCAAACCTTTGATTTTCTAGGGTTTAAACCTAGGGTGAAAACCCACATTAAATACCCCAAATTCCTCCATTTTCATGAAAACCTTGCATAATATTATCAGCAACAATCATAATTTGAGTCCATAACTGATTACCTGAAGAAACCCCTCGAATTCTCCTTCAAAATTGCCCAAATCGCCCCTTAAGCCGAGCCCTCAATGGTTGGAAATGTTTCTGAAATTTTAACCCTCACTGCTCATTAAACCTGTAAGGCCCCGTGAAATTTTTGTGCATAAAACCTAGTAGATGTGGTGTCATGGTCCGAATGATGTGTTAGGAATGCGTAGAATTCTTCGCGGCGAGCTTGCTCGCCGCGGTTCGGACCCTTGGTAGTGATTTAAGTTTCAAAATTGTAGAATAAAATTTTTTCCAGAAAAATGTCAATCTGCGGTGCACTTTTGCGACCGCAGAATCAATATGCGGTCCGCCATAGTGACCGCAAATCGTTCCAGAGAGTTGCCCAAAATTGTGTCCAATGTGCGGTCGATATGCGATCGCATGTCAATCTGCGGTGCACTTTTGCGACCGCAGAATCGACATGCGGTCCGCATAGTGACCGCAAATCATTCCAGAGCCTGCGTAATTTTTGAGCCATTCTGCGGCCACTATGCGGACCGCATGTTGATTCTCTGCGGTCGCATAGTGACCGCATATTTGACCCCGGCCCAGTTTTTGTAACATTTTGACCCGATCTCTTCTTTAATATAACACACCTCTTCTTCATTTTTATCATATCATCTCACCAAAAATTAGAGAGAGAAGAGAGGGTTTTTAGAGAGAGAAGTTCTTCATCTTCAAAGATTGTTCCAACTACTTAATTCCAAGGGATTCTAGGGCAAGGATTCAACTTCCCCAATATTTTTCAAGGTAAAAACCCTAACTATTTTCTTTGATTTTCAGTTTTAATTGGGTAAAGAGAGGTTTGCTTATAATAGCTTTTGAAAATAGAATTTTTACACTCATGCATGATTATTGAACTTGATTTCTAGTAAAAAGAAGTGGGTAGAAGTAAGAGTCTTCAAGAACAAGGTTGGCAAGAATAGGATATCTTGGGTAAGCATAAAGTAGAAAGTTAACGGAAGAAAAATCATCACCAGGTATGTATGGCTAATTTTGATTCTTGTGAAATCGCCCTTATGTGAAAAATTGTTTGGCATGTGTTGATTTGAGAAATTGTATGTGATTAATTGATGTTGTTGTTGGATATTCAAAGTTGTTGTTGAACTATGAGTGTTGTGGTAAGAAATATGAACCGAAAGGTAAATGAGAGTTGAATTGGGTAAAGAATTTGTGAATAATGATTATGATGGCCTATATGGCACCTTGTGGAAAAGAAATCGAAACACTTGAGAATTGGTTTATTGTGGAAAGAGATGAAACACTTGAATTATGGAAAATTGTTGAATATACATGTGTTAATATTATTGAATGTGGAAACATTGTAACTTGGTTGTGATATTGGCTTGAGAAGTAATTGAGAACATGAAACAATGTGCAAGTTGCTTATTTGAACTTGTTGAAATTGTGTGTAGTACCTTATCTGTTGTTTGAAATTGTTGTGTTTTCAACTGTAAGGCGGGGTCGTGTTGCGCGCCGCAACGTGGTGAAATAAGGTGTGGGTTGGGGTGATAAGGGTGGCCGAGGTAATAAGGGTGGTCGGGGGCAATAAGGATGGAAAGCGATCGAAATCGCTATTGAAAATTGATACATAAATCAATAATGTGAAATTGTGAAAGGAGACAGCAGGAGAGTTTGCAACCTGTGGGGCACTGATTGCCCCTTTGTTTGACTACTTGTGCTTTACGTGATTGATTGGTTATTGTTAAACTGGTTGATTGTAGAAAGTGCTTTGTGTGAGAATTATTTGAAATGAGGAGAAATGTGGAAACATGGTTGGCTGGCTTAATTAATTGTTGATGTAATTTAATGGCTTGAGTTTACTTGGGACAAAGTTTGTCCATACATACCAGTACAATTCAAGTGTACTGACGTCCCTTTTGCCGGGGCGCTACATTCGTGTCATGATTGTAGGTGGATCAGTAGCAGGCACTTCAGCTCATCGGCAGTAGTATCCTTCTCCTTCCACTGCCCGTTTTGGTGAGCCCCTTTCTTCCTCGGGGCCTTGTGTGGTTCTTGCCACTTCGGTTTGGATTTCATTTTGGTTTTGAAAGGTATAGCCGGAGCCTTGTTACCGGCAAGTATTGTATTTCCCTTTTGTATCCTAGAGGCTCTGTAGACATGTAAACTGTGGGACTCCAGTCTTATATATATAAGGTGTTATGTCGGGCGTTGTAAAAGTTGAAATCTTGTTAATGAATCACTCGTATCATTTTATTTGTTTAATGTGAAATCAATTATGATTAGTAATATATTTGGTTAAAGAGAAACAATCATCACAGGGGTAACGCGTGGGAATGAAAGGCACCCAGGTCCGCTTGACTGGGGCAACCCGGTCATGTCCCTCGATTTGGGGCGTGACAAACTTGGTATCCGAGCTTAAGGTTTTAAAGTGTCCTAGGATGTCTCGGAGCCGTGTCTAGTAGTGCCCTTCTTATAGGTGTGTTGTCGACCACATCATATAAGTAGGGGGCTACACGAGCATTTAGGAATTTACCTACTTCTTTGATAATCTATATCGTGCGGTAAAGTGTAATGTGGAGATATATGTGTCTAATTCGTGCCTTGTTCCCAAATTTTCAGAATATGGCACCTAAGAAGAAGGCTAGACTCGGCCTTAGGGCCAATGCCGGCCCAAGTGCAGCTGTTAATCATGTACCCGATGCCGTGGGAGAGAATGACCCACCGGTCCCGAATTTGCCTGGCCCATCTGTTCAAAACCCAAGTGTCCCTATTCCAGCCGCGGCAGAGGATGCCACCATTCCTCCTGCCGGTGTTCCTGACTCCAGATACAGTTCCCGCTTCGGGCTCTGGTATTTCTAATGAAGAACTTAGGGGAGCCATCCATATGTTAACACAGTTAGTGGCTGCCCAGGCCCAGAGATCCCACGATGCCCCTGCATCCTCCAGCGGACAGGGAGATTCTTTTGGCTCCAGAGTCCATCAATTCTTGCGATTGGCCCCTCCAGAATTTTCAGGCACCGATCCAGAGGCTGACCCACAGGAATTCCTTGATGAGATATACAAGACCCTCAGAGTGATGAAGGCTACAGATATAGAGGGGGTAGAGTTGCCCTCTTACAGGCTGAAGGGAGCGGCACGTTCATGGTTTGAAATGTGGGAGGATTCCCGTGAGGAAGGGGGCCCTCCGGCCGGATGGGATGAGTTCGTGGATGCATTTATGGACCACTTCTTACCTGCTGAGGCAATGGCAGCCCGTGCCACTGAGTTCGAGGTTCTCAAACAGGGGAGTATGAGTGTTTGGGAGTATCACATGGAGTTCGTAAGGTTGTCCAAGTACGCTCCTCATTTAGTGTCGACCATGGATGCCCGGGTTCGACGGTTTGTTCAGGGCCTTAGCCCTTTGGTGGTGAATGAGGCCGCCACAGCAGCTTTGCACTCAGACATGAACTATGGGAGGATTGTGGGGTTTGCTCAGGCCACAGAGGCCAGGAAATTGAAGATTCGTGCAGAAAGAGAAAGTAGCAGCAGGGCCCGGTCAATGGGTCGTTCAGGGAGATCACTTCCAGGGAGGGGGTCATCAGGGCCATCCCAGTCATATGCTCAATCCTCCGCGAGTGCACCGCCATCCGTGCACAGTCATCAGCAGGGCAGTTACTCGAGACCTGGTTCAGACAGCAGGAGGTCTCGTCAGTCTGGTCATCCTGGGGTGAGATCCCAGCAGCAGGGGAGACCTACATGCCCCAAGTGTGGGAGATTTCATACAGAGACTTGCTACCTTGACCTTCTAGTGTGCTTCGGGTGCGGGGTGAGAGGTCACATTCAACGGGACTACCGTGCACCCCGTCAGGCTATAGGTAGGGGATCTGCTCAGTCATCCGGTTCTTCAGCTGCTACATCATCAGCGCGTACTCCAGCATCAGTAGGGCGTGGTGCAACTAGGGGTGGAGCTCGAGGTAGGGGTGGACCTAGCCGATTCTATGCATTGAGTGGCCGCCAAAATGCCGAGACTTCTCCAGATGTTGCCACAGGTATCTTGTCTGTACAGACTATTGATTGCTATGCCCTTATTGATCCAGGGTCCTCCTTGTCTTATGTTACTCCATTCATTGCTTCAAGTTTTGGGATAGAACCCGAACGGCTTCATGAGCCGTTCTCTGTGTCGACACCTATTGGTGATTCTATTACAGCCTCACGAGTCTATAGGAATTGTGTTGTTACGGTGGGCGGTCGTGATACCACAGCCGACCTTATTGAGCTTGGGATGGTAGATTTTGATGTAATTATAGGGATGGATTGGCTCTATTCGTGCTTTGCCAAACTTGACTGTCGAACGAGAGTCATGAGGCTCGAGTTCCCTAACGAGCCAGTTATTGAATGGAGAGGAAATGGTGTGGTGCCAAGGGGTAGGTTTATTTCCTACCTTAAGGCTTCAAAGATGATTAAGAAAGGGTGTATCTATCACCTGGTTCGGGTAACGGACACCACCTCAGAGGTGCCTACCCTCGAGTCCGTGCCAATTGTGAATGAATTTCCTGAAGTGTTTCCAGATGAGCTTCCAGGCATCCCGCCGAATAGGGAGATTGATTTTGGGATCGATGTAATGCCAGATACTCAGCCAATATCCATTCCACCTTACAGAATGGCGCCAGCAGAGTTAAGGGAGTTAAAGGAGCAACTGAGGGATTTATTAGAGAAAGGGTTCATACGACCGAGTGTGTCGCCATGGGGTGCTCCGGTTCTCTTTGTCAGAAAGAAGGATGGGTCACTTCGAATATGTATTGATTATCGGCAGCTTAACAAAGTCACCATTAAGAATAAATATCCATTGCCTCGAGTGGATGATCCGTTTGACCAATTGCAGGGAGCGAGGTTCTTCTCAAAGATTGATTTACGGTCCGGGTACCACCAGTTGAAAATCAGGGAGCAGGATATTCCTAAAACCGCCTTCAGAACTCGTTATGGTCACTTTGAGTTTTTGGTCATGTCTTTTGGGCTAACCAACGCCCCAGCAGCTTTCATGGACCTTATGAATCGGGTTTTCAAGCCATTCCTAGATTCCTTTGTGATTGTATTCATTGACGATATTCTCATCTACTCTCGGAGCAGGGAAGATCATGCCGTTCACCTCAGAGCAGCATTGCAGACCCTTCTTCAGCATCAATTGTATGCCAAGTTCTCAAAATGTGAGTTTTGGTTGGAGTCCGTAGCTTTTCTAGGGCATGTTATTTCCAGTGAGGGAATTATGGTGGATCCTCAGAAGATTGCGGCAGTGAAAGATTGGCCTAGACCCACGACCCCGACAGAGATTCGCAGCTTTTTGGGTCTGGCAGGTACTATCGGAGGTTTGTAGAGGGATTCTCAACCCTCGCCTCCCCATTGACTAAATTGACGCAGAAAGCAGTTAAGTTCCAGTGGTCCGAAGCATGTGAGAAAAGTTTCCAAGAATTGAAGTCAAGATTGACCTCGGCACCAGTATTGGCCTTGCCAGAAGGCATAGAGGGATTTGTAGTTTATTGTGATGCCTCCAGGGTTGGTTTGGGATGTGTATTGATGCAACACGGGAAAGGTTATAGCTTATGCTTCCAGACAACTCAAGAATCATGAGAAGAATTATCCGACGCATGATTTGGAACTTGCAGCCGTTGTGTTTGCCTTGAAAATATGGCGACACTATCTTTATGGGGTTCATGTAGATGTGTTTTCAGACCACAAGAGCCTCCAGTATTTGTTCAAGCAGAAAGAGCTGAATCTGAGACAACGGCGGTGGTTAGAATTACTCAAGGACTATGATATGGACATATTGTACCATCCAGGGAAAGCAAATGTGGTAGCTGACGCTCTTAGTCGGAAATCCATGGGTAGTTTGGCTCATTTGGGTGTGGATCAGAGACACCTGGCTCGAGAGGTTTACCAATTAGCCAGTTTGGGGGTTCGTATCTCGGCGTCAGACGAGGGGGATGTCTTGGTGCATAATGGAGCAGAATCATCATTGGTCGCGGAAATCAAGGAAAAACAGTTCATGGATCCAGCATTGGTTCGGGTGAAGGAAGCAGTCATGAATGACAAAACCTCAGCATTTGTACTCAGCAGCGAAGATGGTGTATTGCGGTGTCAAGATAGGCTATGTGTTCCGGATGTGGACGAGCTTCGGGAAAGAGTGATGGCAGAGGCTCATACTTCCAGGTATTCTGTGCACCCTGGTTCAACGAAAATGTATCACGATCTCAAGGAGATTTATTGGTGGAACGGTATGAAAAGGGATGTGGCAGTCTTTGTAGCTAAATGTCCGAACTGTCAACAAGTGAAGGCCGAGCATCAACGGCCCGGTGGATTAACTCAGCTTATAGAAATACCAAGGTGGAAATGGGAGATGATCAATATGGATTTCGTGGTGGGGTTACCTCGCACTCACCGTAAGTTTGACTCAATATGGGTGATAGTGGATCGACTCACCAAATCAGCTCACTTCTTGCCTGTCAAGTCCACTGATACCTGCGGAGCAATATGCAAGATTGTACATCAAGGAGATAGTAAGGCTTCATGGCACTCCACTTTCTATTATCTCGGATCGCGGAGCTCAGTTCACAACTAACTTTTGGAAGAAGTTTCAGCAAGGTTTGGGAACTCAGGTGAATCTCAGCACAGCTTTCCATCCACAGACCGATGGACAGGCCGAGCGGACCATTCATAGACGCTTGAAGATATGTTGCGGGCTTGTGTCTTAGATTTTAAAGGTAATTGGGATGAACACTTGCCACTGATAGAATTTGCTTACAATAACAGCTATCATGCTAGCATTCAAATGGCCCCGTTTGAGGCATTGTACGGGAGAAGATGTAGATCGCCAATCGGGTGGTTTGAAGTAGGTGAAGCGGAATTGCTAGGGCCAGATATGGTGTACGAAGCCATGGAAAAAGTTAAGGTTATTCAGGAGAGAATGAAAACAGCACAGAGTCGTCAAAAGTCCTATGCAGACGTTCGTCGAAGGGATTTGGAGTTTCAAGTCGATGATTGGGTGTTCTTGAGGGTATCTCCTATGAAGGGAGTCATGCGATTCGGGAAGAAAGGAAAATTGAGTCCTAGGTATGTCGGGCCATATCGGATCGTTCAAAGGATTGGTCAAGTTGCTTATAGGCTAGAGTTGCCTCCCTGAGATGTCATCAATGCATCCGGTATTCCATGTGTCCATGTTGAAGAAAGTGATTGGAGATCCATCCACCATCATGCCAGTCGAAGCTATAGAGGTTAATGAAGATTTGTCATATGAAGAAGTTCCAGTTGCCATTCTTGATAGGCAAGTCCGTAAGTTGAGAAATAAGGAAGTTGCCTCTCTTAAAGTATTGTGGCGAAGTCAACAAGTTGAGGAGGCCACATGGGAAGCAGAAAAAGAGATGAAGGAAAAGTACCCCCATTTGTTCGATCAAGCCTAGAAGAAATTAGGTGACCCTCCTACCCCTAGTAACTGTCATCTTGCCTAAGTTGTTTCCCTCTTAGTGTTAGTAAAGTCTCCTTCATTTTGTAATGAATATAATGTGTTGTCACGTTTGGATCATTTGAACCGTTCTTGACAAATGAAAGCCTTATAAAGATTTACGTGTTTAATAAACAACTAATAGTAAGTGTAGATTGGTAATGGTTTGTTAAGTGTACATGGTGTGTTAAAATGGTTAAATAAGGTAAGAATTCATTGAAGTGACTAGTTTATGTGCAATTGTAACAATGTGATAGAATATGTGCATTCGTTGAGGTAAGAAAGTGTATACCAGTTGTGAAAAGTGTTGTATTTGTGTATTGTTGTTTGGTAATGTGTTTCGGGGGCCCTCTGACAGGTGGATATGTCCATAATACAAAGGAAACTCTGGCGAAATTTTTCTAAAATATAAGAGTTAGTCAAAATTTTGATAGCTTGCATATCATGTCTTTCAAAACTCATTTATTTCAAAATCCTCATTCGAGGACGAATGATCTTAAGGGGGAGAGGATGTAAGGCCCCGTGAAATTTTTGTGCATAAAACCTAGTAGATGTGGTGTCATGGTCCGAATGATGTGTTAGGAATGCGTAGAATTCTTCGCGGCGAGCTTGCTCGCCGCGGTTCGGACCCTTGGTAGTGATTTAAGTTTCAAAATTGTAGAATAAAATTTTTTCCAGAAAAATGTCAATCTGCGGTGCACTTTTGCGACCGCAGAATCAATATGCGGTCCGCATAGTGACCGCAGATCGTTCCAGAGAGTTGCCCAAAATTGTGTCCAATGTGCGGTCGATATGCGATCGCATGTCAATCTGCGGTGCACTTTTGCGACCGCAGAATCGACATGCGGTCCGCATAGTGACCGCAAATCGTTCCAGAGCCCGCGTAATTTTTGAGCCATTCTGCGGCCACTATGCGGACCGCATGTTGATTCTGCGGTCGCATAGTGACCGCATATTTGACCCCGGCCCAGTTTTTGTAACATTTTGACCCGATCTCTTCTTTAATATAACACACCTCTTCTTCATTTTTATCATATCATCTCACCAAAAATTAGAGAGAGAAGAGAGGGTTTTTAGAGAGAGAAGTTCTTCATCTTCAAAGATTGTTCCAACTACTTAATTCCAAGGGATTCTAGGGCAAGGATTCAACTTCCCCAATATTTTTCAAGGTAAAAACCCTAACTATTTTCTTTGATTTTCAGTTTTAATTGGGTAAAGAGAGGTTTGCTTATAATAGCTTTTGAAAATAGAATTTTTACACTCATGCATGATTATTGAACTTGATTTCTAGTAAAAAGAAGTGGGTAGAAGTAAGAGTCTTCAAGAACAAGGTTGGCAAGAATAGGATATCTTGGGTAAGCATAAAGTAGAAAGTTAACGGAAGAAAAATCATCACCGGGTATGTATGGCTAATTTTGATTCTTGTGAAATCGCCCTTATGTGAAAAATTGTTTGGCATGTGTTGATTTGAGAAATTGTATGTGATTAATTGATGTTGTTGTTGGATATTCAAAGTTGTTGTTGAACTATGAGTGTTGTGGTAAGAAATATGAACCGAAAGGTAAATGAGAGTTGAATTGGGTAAAGAATTTGTGAATAATGATTATGATGGCCTATATGGCACCTTGTGGAAAAGAAATCGAAACACTTGAGAATTGGTTTATTGTGGAAAGAGATGAAACACTTGAATTATGGAAAATTGTTGAATATACATGTGTTAATATTATTGAATGTGGAAACATTGTAACTTGGTTGTGATATTGGCTTGAGAAGTAATTGAGAACATGAAACAATGTGCAAGTTGCTTATTTGAACTTGTTGAAATTGTGTGTAGTACCTTATCTGCTGTTTGAAATTGTTGTGTTTTCAACTGTAAGGCGGGGTCGTGTCGCGCGCCACGACGTGGTGAAATAAGGTTTGGGTTGGGGTGATAAGGGTGGCCGAGGTAATAAGGGTGGTCAGGGGCAATAAGGATGGAAAGCGATCGAAATCGCTATTGAAAATTGATACATAAATCAATAATGTGAAATTGTGAAAGGAGACAACAGGAGAGTTTGCAACCTCTGTGGGGCACTGATTGCCCCTTTGTTTGACTACTTGTGCTTTACGTGATTGATTGGTTATTGTTAAACTGGTTGATTGTAGAAAGTGCTTTGTGTGAGAATTATTTGAAATGAGGAGAAATGTGGAAACATGGTTGGCTGGCTTAACTAATTGTTGATGTAATTTAATGGCTTGAGTTTACTTGGGACAAAGTTTGTCCATACATACCAGTACAATTCAAGTGTACTGACGTCCCTTTTGCCGGGGGCGCTACATTCGTGTCATGATTGTAGGTGGATCAGTAGCAGGCACTTCAGCTCGTCGGCAGTAGTATTCTTCTCCTTCCATTGCCCGTCTTGGTGAGCCCCTTTCTTCCTCGGGGCCTTGTGTGGTTCTTGCCACTTCGGTTTGGATTTCATTTTGGTTTTGAAAGGTATAGCCGGAGCCTTGTTACCGGCAAGTATTGTATTTCCCTTTTGTATCCTAGAGGCTCTGTAGACATGTAAACTGTGGGACTTCAGTCTTATATATATAAGGTGTTATGTCGGGCGTTGTAAAAGTTGAAATCTTGTTAATGAATCACTCGTATCATTTTATTTGTTTAATGTGAAATCAATTATGATTAGTAATATATTTGGTTAAAGAGAAACAGTCATCACAGGGGTAACGCGTGGGAATGAAAGGCACCCAGGTCCGCTTGACTGGGGCAACCCGGTCAGGCGCCGGTCATGTCCCTCGATTTGGGGCGTGACAAAACCCAGGTCGATTTCCGCTCCTGCGGTCTCTAGGTTGCTTCAGCGACTACGCTTCTGCGGGCATATGGTCGCTTCCGCGACCCTTGGCCATTTAGTCGAAAGCCGCTTCTGCGGAAGCCCAGTCGCTTCTGCGACTTCGCTTATGCGGACAAAAGTCCGCTCCTATGGAAGGCCACCAAACAGTCCACTCCCGCTCCTGCAGAAGGCTTTCCGCTCCTACGAACTATGCTGGCCTCCCATGAACTCGCTCCTGCGGAGCCAATGTCGCTTCTGCGGACTCGCCTCTGCGGTCCAAGCTCCGCAGAAGCGAAAACTACAGAAGGCAGGCACCAGCCTGCTGCAACTTCTAAGATTCTTGTCGTTTAATCACCCGAATTCATCCGAGGCCCCCGGGACCTCATCCAAACACACCAATACATCCTAATACCTTATTCGAACTTGTTCCAATCCTCAAAACACGTCTAACAACATCGAAACCCATAATTCACATCGAATTCAAGCCTAAATTCCTTAAAACTTTTCGAAATACACATTCGATCTAAAACCCGTCCCAACGACGTCCGAATGACCTGAACATTTACGGACATATCCAAAATCACATAACGAAGCTACAGAAATTGTTGGAATTCCATTCCGACCCTCGGATCAAAATCTCACCTATCGTTCGGATTTGCCAAAATTTCAAACTTCGGCATTTCGAGCCTAATTGAGCTATGGATCCAAAATACATTCCGAACGCGCTCCCAAGCCCGAAATCACCTAACGAAGCTAATGGAACCATCGGATCTCCATTCCGAGGTCGTCTTAACACTGTTCCAACTACGGACCATTTTTCAACTTTAAAGCTCTCATTTAGGGACTAAGTGTCCCAAAACACTCCAAATTTCAGAACGGACTCTCCCGGCAAACCACAATAGCAGAAAAGAACTTAGGGGAATAGTTAAATTGGGGATCGGGGCGTTATTTTTAAAACGACCGGCCGGGTCGTTACATCTTCCCACACTTAAAAGATTTGTTCGTCCTCGAACGAGCATAGAAAACATACCTGGAGTGGTGAAAAGATGAGGGTACTGGCTGAGCGTATCCTGCTCGGTCTCCCAAGTCGCTTCCTTGACCGGCTGGCCCCGCCACTGAACCTTTACCGAAGCGATGTTCTTTGACCTTAGCTTCCTGACCTGCCTGTCTAGAATGGCTACCGGCTCCTCAACATAAGACAGATCTTTGTCTAGCTGAACAGAAGTGAAATCCAACACATGCGACGGGTCACCATGGTATCTCCCGAGCATAGAGACATGAAATACAGGGTGAACTCCGGCTAGGCTGGGAGGTAAGGCCAACTCATAAGCAACCTCCCCAACACGCCTCAAAATCTCAAAGGGCCAACAAATCTAGAACTCAGCTGAGCACATTAGCCTGATATAATCTGAAGATATTCCCTATTGTTCAAACAATTAAGTCTTGGAGCCTAATTCCAACATCCAAAATTCTATGTCAGGCTTGTTTTCATCAAGAGATCACTCAATAGTCCTCAAACGCCGTCCTCAAACATGATTGCATAACCTTGCTGGATTCTTACCTTGCAACACAAAATCCACAGGACCACGATAATATTTTATGACCAAATTAGCCAAAAACATTCTACGAATCAGATGCTCTCATCGCACCTCGTAATCAACATAGGTCTCGTTCTAACTTTTACAATACTGACACGACAAAAGAGATGTGCTGATATCCATAACCAACTACTGAATCAACAATTCATTGGGTCTATACTCCTGACAAGATCCATTACCTTGTCCTAAACCAGAGGATGATCTTTTCCTCTATAATATACCTCATATAATCAGTTTGAACTGATCCCAAATCCCATAATCTCGTCTCATCCAGTACGAACTGCTCAGGCGATAAGCCACCTTAGACATAATCAAAAGCCCCACAAGATGACACAATGTGCTAGTAATCCACTAATTCATACGTGATACAAAGGAAGGCTAACACTAGAGAGAACTATTCAACTCTTACATTAACATGGACCTCCTCAGAAAATAGGAAACCGAGCACATAAAAGCAATTATAGACACTAAAATAAACATCACACTATTGCGGCGTGCAACCCGATCCCAACAATATAACCATGGCGGCGTGCCACCCGATCCCAACAATATAACCATGGCGGCATGCCACCCGATCCCAACAATATAACCATGGCGGCGTGCCACCCGATCCAAATAATATAGACTCACACGAGGAGTCATATGTCGAGCTGAATAGCTCATCACATCAAAATACTGAATATCGATCATAAGCACACTAAGGTGCATGATATCAGTCACAAGGAAACATATAGCGCCATAGGCTACAAACTCAAGCACAACTGAGGTGCGATATATGATCCGAGTCTCAAGAGCCATCATGCTCATATAACATCACCGCTGAGCGGAACCTCAACACATAAGGAATTTACCAAGCCGTCTCACAACTTATACGGCGCAATATATCTTTGCATGAGTTAACTAACTGCGAAATAAGACCGCGACTATCCCTCCAAAAAGGGCGCATTACTAGAAGAAACACAACCGGCCTGACACAAGGCTCACTTCCCCATTTAAATCTATCCACCGACCTTAAGTCTATCCTGGTCGTGCCAAGCTAACTCAATAATATTCACAGGTCTATAACCCAATAAGTAGAGTGCCCTCCAGGCATAAATTCTAAATGGATGATATCACCAAAATCCTCATACTTTGTTTAAATTACTAACCAATCAAGTGACTACATGTCACACCTATACAATCTTCATGTGGGACAAGCTCCCACCATCTTCCGAATAATTAAACGGGCATGCACATTCAACCCACCGGCCGCACTAACACTGAAAAGCGATCAAGAGTCCCTAACAGGGATGCACAGCCTTTCCCACAGAACACTGATCTCAAGTGATAATGACGTTAATACCCATATTACTCAAAACCACTGAAACTTCCTTCCTGCTCATCTGAGCTCTTTATATCACATTCATTGACCAAACTGCGACCTTGGTCCCTACTTCAGATTCCATACCACTCATTGCACCTCACGTGCCGATATACGATAGACATGATTTCCATCATAGCTCTAGAATTGATGATAGGCTAATACTTCATCACATAAGACTTTCCATTTAACTCCCTTCGGGAGAACTATAACAACATATGGCGAATTCTCATAACCGTCGAATATGCCAATCTCTAAGTAGTGGTCCAAGACACCATAGCCCTTTCCAAGATCTGCCTACTAATATCAGGCCCTAATAGAAGAATACTTCAGAGTAACATCAATCACTACGGCCGATAAGCCTCAAATGCACCGCCACAAATCACATGCATAACTCGATCACGCTGCATGAACCGATCACTGACACCAATATGCCAACTCAACTATGGCTAATCAACATACTTCCTTCCAGGTTATCCTTGATTTTCTTAGAAATGTTAATATCTTCCTTCAATACCTAACTTATTCCAACCGCACGTACCCCGAGTGACCTTAAATCATGAGGCCATGCTATCTCAAGAACGACGACCATTTCATGTCTCTCAAATACTACACCACAAGTCAAAACATCATAGATCGTTTTGTACCTTTCTTCATAAGTTGCTTCAAAAGCTTGAGCCTCAACTGTACTTATAGACTCAGAATTATCAGGCACCACACTTTACCTCTTGAATTCACTAGGACCGCTATTGAGAGCCATCCGGCCCTGACTTGCCCCAGTACGCAACCAACTATACTGAATTTTATAACATATGAATACCCTCTCGATAAAGCCCCCAGCGGAACCACTTCCCGCGAAGCCTGCACCTATACGAGGCATAAATCATGAATCTTTCCTCAAGTTTGATCACGATCCAGTAAGGCTAACCATAACGTGCATTCAACAATTCATATACTCAAATTACCACTCATGGCCCTTTTACCGTGGCTGCAATAACACAATAATACGCTAGTATCCAGAATTCACATAGGTAATTAACCATGCGACCCAATCTTAAGCGGTGGGACTCTCCCACTTAGCCTAAAGCCACTATTACACGACTCTCGAACACATTAGAACCATTCTCTCAAGTTATTTACTATTATTCAACTGCAACTATCTTGATCCAACGAATATAACCACCTGTGCTCTATTAGCACTCTAACACCATAGGGTATGACCTCATCCCAATACAACCAAGCATCTTCTCGCTCCATGCACCAAGCATTCTCTACCAACGACATCTTAAAAAGTACTATGATTCTCACAAGCCTACGAAGCACCATGTAGCTTTTGTCGAATATTTCCCTGCTGATAATAAAATGTAGAGTTTATTAGGGACACAGGAACATCCAAAGTCCCAACATCATACCATACGAGCCTCAATTCTTGCCTATCCGCAAGTTTTCAAGAACTTTTTGAATAGCACCTAAATACATCGCATGCCAAATCGGATATGACACATGACCCATAATTTGATCATTGATAGTGAAATCCTTTCACCTGGCACGAAACCTTAAGATACATTTTGCTAATCCATGACAATAGCCTTTATCATTTGTACATCTTCATCATAAGACAGTCCAAGACATTCATTTGGTACATGTCCTTCCTAAGATAGTTAAACTCATTTTCCCCAGTATCTCTGCTGGCTGAATCCTTCGCTAAATAGATATCTCATATGAACCATATAGTCTTTATTACCACCAACTATCTTTAGATCTATATCCACCTTGTGATTCTACCATTACCGTGACGATTAGGCAGTTAAATAAACCTTCTCATGACTATACTATCAACCGAATGCCAGAACCTAGTGCACCCCCATGTGCACAATTGAAGATCTCTTAATTCTCTTGCATTATCGATATGTACGACATGCGGTAACAATGGTTGAGTAAATTCTTGACTCCCTTGAGATCTCTCTGCAGTGTCACAAACCGCCGGTGCATACTTGATACCGCGTGCGCAATTTTAATACACGAGTGGACGCAAAAGAACATATGACATAGGCTTCAACTGAATAAATGACGCACGATAAGGAATTCAAAGAATTGAAGAGTTTTCTAAACAGTTACATAGCCTCTCGTAGATAAATACAGATATCTCTATATTGATCAGCGAGACTCAAAGTAACCGGTCTGTGTCCCGTGACTCCTATGAACCTAGAGCTCTGATACCAACTTGTCACGACCCTAGTTCATCAATCGTGAACATGTTGTGATGGCACCCAGTCCCCACGACTAGGTAAGCCTAACACATTTCGGAATATACAAGTTATGAAGCTTAAATAATAAATAGCGGAAAAATAATATAAAAGGGAATGTAATCCATGCCGCTTGGCACATACACCCGTCAAAACACACTGTATATAACACCTCCAAGACCCGGAATCCCACGGGTAACACATACTACAAGAGAATATACAATTGTGGCTCTATGTTTGAAGAGTATCTAACAACCAAATGAAGGAAAAATGTTTGCTAATACTATCAGAATAGAAGGAAAGCCTCCGGATCCGCGGACGTAGCAGATCATACCTCGAGGTCTCCCAAAGGGCTGCTGAATCTCCTAGTATGAGCATGTCATAACGTACCTGGGTCTGCACAACAAAAGTGTACAGAAGAGTAGCATGAGTACACCACGGCAGTACTCAGTAAGTGCCAAGCCTAACCTCGATGGAGTAGTGACGAGGAAGGTTAGGGCCCTACTGAGGGAAACAATAACAAAATAATAGTAACAATAATAAGAAGTTTAAAGGATAATAATTCTGAATTTAACAATAATAAGTGATTGCTACAACCGTCTACAATTAAGCTAACAACAAGTAACAAAAATTCAATTATCAAGTCCAGGACCTGTGGGAATTGAACCCACAGTCCCATTGACAGTACCCATGGGTTTCCGGGAATCGAACCCGCAGTCCACAAACAATACCACTCCGGGTCTCTGGGAATCGAACCCACAGCCCTAAGATCTCCGGGAATCGAACCCGCAGTCCACAAACACAACAAATAAAGGAATACACAGAGAGAATATAATATGCTTAACTACAACTTCACCGAAAATAGTGCCAACAATTATGAAGAAGTTCAAGTAAGACAATTAGGCAACTAGACAGTTAAATCCTATCTAATCATGCTTTTCTAACTAATACCGGGTAAAAGTATCGATTTAATCAGCTAAGAGCAGGAATATCACTAATCGGATAATTCAAGTAAAGTATGTGCTCCAACAACCAGCGCATGTACACGCCCGTCACCTCGCGTACAAGGCATTTAAACTATCACATAATATCCCAGGGGTGAAAATTCCCCCACACGAGATTAGAAAAGCCCCTTACCTCAACTCTGGTACAAAACCGCTAAGAAACAAATCTCTTGCCCCGAATGTCGGCCTCCACAGGTGTAGTATCTGATAACAATCAATAGAATCATATCAAAATAGGCCAATTGGGCATTACCCAATCAAACAACTCAAAATACACCAAAACCCATAAGTTGCAAAAACCCGACTTTTGGTACGCTTATCGAAAAATCACGAAGGTTTAAACCTAGGGTGAAAACCACATTAAATACCCCAAATTCCTCCATTTTCATGAAAAACTTGCATAGTATTGTCAACAGCAATCAGAATTTGAATCCATAACTGATTACCTGAAGAAACCCCTCGAATTATCCTTCAAAATCCAAATCGCCCCTTAAGCCGAGCCCTCAATGGTTGGAAATGTTTCTGAAATTTTAACCCTCACTGCTCATTAAACCCAGGTCGATTTCCGCCCCTGCGGTCTCCAGGTCGCTTCATCGACTCCGCTTCTGCGGGCATATGGTCGCTTCTGCGACCCTTGTCCATTTACTCGAAAGCCACTTCTGCGGAAGCCCAGTCGCTTTTGCGACTTCGCTTATGCGGACAAAAGTCCGCTCCTGCGGAAGGCCACCAACCAGTCCACTCCCGCTCCTGCGGAAGGCTTTCCGCTCCTGCGAACTAGGCTGGCCTCCCACGAACTCGCTCCTGTGGAGCCAATGTCGCTTCTTCGGACTCGCCTCTGCGGTCCATGCTCCGCAGAAATGAAAACTACAGAAGGCAGGCACCAGCCTGCTGCAACTTCCAAGATTCTTGCCGTTTAATCACCCGAATTCATCCCGAGGCCCCCGGGACCTCATCCAAACACACCAAGACATCCTAATACCTTATTCAAACTTGTTCCAATCCTCAAAACACGTCTAACAACATCGAAACCCATAATTCACATCGAATTCAAGCCTAAATTCCTTAAAACTTTCCGAAATACTCGATCGATCTAAAACCCGTCCAAACGATGTCTGAATAACCTGAAAATTTGCGGACATTTCCAAAATCACATAACGAAGCTACAAAAATTGTCGGAATTTGATTCTGACCCCCGGATCAAAATCTCACCTATCGTTCGGATTTGCCAAAATTTCAAACTTCGGTATTTCGAGCCTAATTGAGCTACGGACCTCCAAAATACATTCCGAACGCGCTCCCAACCCCGAAATCACCTAACGAAGCTAATGGAACCATCGGATCTCCGTTCCAAGGTCATCTTAACACTGTTCCGACTACGGACCATTTTTCAACTTTAAAGCTCCCATTTAGGGACTATGTGTCCCAAAACACTCCAAATTTCAGAACCGACTCTCCCGGCAAACCACAATAGCAGAAAAGAACTTAGGGGAACAGTTAAATTGGGGATCGGGGCATTATTCTCTAAAACGACCGGCCGTATCATTACAGTAACAGCAAGGCCTGGTCTACGGGTGACAGGAGAGAGTCACTAGGTGGGGGAAGATCAACTTTCAGGGGAGGATGATCAAGGCCTTCCCAGTCTATGGCCTAGTCTTCAGCAAGTGCACCGCCATCAGGGCCCAACTAGAACCAGTGGAGTCATTTCAGGCCTAGTTAGGGAAACAGGGGATCCATTGAGCGGGGTTGGTCAGGAGAGAGGTTCCAGCAGCATTAAAGGTCCCCGTGCCCAGGTGCGGGAAGATGCACTTGGGGATTTGCTATATGGAGTTACCTATATGCCATGGATATAGGATGAGGGGTCATATCCAGAGACATTATCGGGTATCCCACCAAGGAGAGGGTAGGGTCACAGCTCAGCCATCCAGTCTAGCAGCTGCTACACCTTTAGCCCCTTCTCCAGCTCAAGGTTCCCCAACACCTGCATGGCATGGTGCAGCTAGGGGTGGTGCGCAGAGTTCAGGAGGACCCAGCCAATTTTATGCAAGGAGTGGTCGCCAGACTGCATAGGCTTTTCCGGATATTGTTACAGGTATTCTGATTGTTCAATCTCATGATGTGTATGCACTTATTGACGCCGGTTCCACCTTATCCTATGTTACCCTTTTTATTGTCATCTGGTCATGGGTCAATGTGCATGTATAAATGAATGCAATGCACGAGAAGTACATCAATAAAATCTTTCGAAATGTCATAAGACCATTATGTCTCTGATTAATATCATGAAATAAAATTTATCAACTTACATATTTTGTGAGATCAACGAACGAACAATAGATAATAAGACATATGAGAATCCAAGAACATAGGCACTTGTAATACTTCTATGAATAGTGCTTTTTATGGAGGTTGTGTATTTATTTATTTCATTTGTATCTATGGATCATCCTAAGAGGAAAGAAGGGATAGCCTTAACATACCTGAATCGGCTATTTTGACAATCCTCCAACATACGTTAATTGAAAGAAAAACACGGAATAAGTAGAATGAAAAGCTCGAAGCAATCACATTGCTATGCAAAGAAAATCATGGCAGAAACTTTTCCGTAAGTGATTAGCAGTAACGTTTCTATGCAAGGAAGTTTTGGTTGAATCTCTTTCTTAAGAGATTATAAAATGAATTTCAGTCTAGGAATGTTACATTTAATTTTTAGGTGGGCCCCACTTAGGATGACTAAGCCACTTTATATTTTCCAAAGTATTGACATTTATGCAAGACTTAAGAGTCAATCTTAATTTTGGGGGTGGCTGCCACTTTTTTATCCTCTTATGGGTACCTTGTATGGTACTAGCCCAATAACCAAATATTATAAGTCGGACTTCATTTTATCAACATCCTTGAAGAAAGCTTGCTTGATATTCTTTCTTAAGAGATAAATGGTATCCTTAACTTTTAGGTTGGCCCCACATAATTAATCTTGGTGTCACATTTCTTTCTTAAATTCTAACACCTTGCAACCATTATTACTAGTCATTAAATGGGAAAGAGATGCTTGCCACATTAGGGTAGGGGCTAAATCTTATCCCACTCTTTAATTAATTACCCAATAATTCCCTTAATTAACTAGGCAATCTCCCATTACCCAATAATTAATCAATTACCCACATAATTAAAATTATCTCAAATTACTTAAAATACTACTCACTTTTAATATACATATATACCATATAATCATGGGCATGTAGTACTTTGTATGATAAAAATCCAAAAATATGGGGTATGGGTATTGTAGCTTGGATCATATTTTATTCCAAGTCGAAAACCTTCAACGAAACTTATATTATTTGATTCGTTTACCCTTCCTTCACGGCGCTTACTTATTGCTTGTTTTAAATTTGCATAAATGCATGTAATCTCAAGATAATCTCATTCTCGAGTCTACGTCGATTAACTAAAGACGAAACTTTAACGTACAAAAATGTGAGATATAACAGAGAAATTTTTATGTTGTTGCATTATGTGACATGCAGATTGACATGTGGATATAGAGATTTGATATTCCTTATATTAGACATACTTGGCATATTTTATCTGTATTGAGTATAACTGTTAAACCTAGAAGCATGTCTACATTTGTTTACCTTATACCAATAGATTATGAGTTCCTTTATGATATTATTGTCATATTTCTTGTCATAATTATATTATTTAAAAATATGTATTTGGACTTTATTATGTTTGTCACTGCTTTCAACCTAAGGTTAGTCTTGTTACTTATTGATTATATTGTGTTAGTTGTATTTATACTATACTTTGCACTTCATGTGCAGATCCAGGTACTTCGTAGTACGATGGTTGTTAGCTTTGGAGATTTATCTATCGAAGACTTTTGAAGTAGCTGCTTTGGCGTCCAAAGGTCTTGATTCTCCTTCTTTTCCGCTTTTGTACCGTTCCATATTTCTAGCTAGTGTTTAGTAGTCAGACTATGTTGGAAGTTAGATGCTCATATATTCAATGACACCTAGATTTTAGGGGATATTTATTGAGTCACGGTATTTTCCTATTAGTATTTATGAGGTTTTACTCTTGAGCTTATTTTACTAAGTTTCTAAATTTAAAGATGTGTGGTTTATGTCATGGGCGGCTTTCCAGTCATACCCCATGACCCCATTGGGCGCGCCCAATAGCATCCTCGCAAGCCTTCCAATGCCTAGCGCAACGGATGGCCCCGTGGTCTTGTCCACGCTACGTGACAAGTGCGCAGGTGCCTCTATCACCCCACCAATATCCCTTGCCAGCACCAAGCCGCAGCCATATGCTAACAGCATCGTGCGTGCAGACCGTGATAACAAAAACATTGCTGCTAACAACGGACATGTTGTTGTCTTATAGAAAAATAATTTATTTTCATTGTAAATATTGAGTAGTTTTATTTTTCTCTAGCTTAGTAAACTCTAGTCGTATAGCTTTTGATTATTTGTTTTAAGAATTATTAGGGGGATCAAGCGATCAAAACTTTCTAGCAAGCAAACAATTCTCTGTACTAGTTTCTCTCCCCCTCGACACCGCGCTTCTTTTCTGTAATAGCTTTCATCAATGCAATCAAGCTTTCTTTTATTCACAATTCTCATTTTTGTTCTCTCAATTACTCTTGACATTAGTTTTCCCATACGGCACTAACAATCTCGTAGAGCATATGGAGGGACCTCAGTTGGTGGATAGTAATTGCACTGCCATCAGTTGTATAGCCTTATGTCGCCCATCCAAGGAATCTTAGAAAGGCACCGCATAATAGTACCCCCACCTGAGTTGGCGACGTTCACGACGCTTTAGTTGCATAATAATCTTCAATTAGGCTCTTGTAGTCTTTGAGGTTTGTTCCCTTCTCCCACGTATTCTCTTCTTTATCAAAGCCCTGCCAATTCACCAAGAACTCTTGGTGATCTTTCCTTGAGGCATGAATCACTCTATCATCAAGGATAGATTCAACACGCCTTTTTCCAATTAAATTGGGGCCCCGAATACTGGGTATTGTGAGCTGGCTCCATGAAGAATTGTTCATGTCTTCCCGAAAAGGTTTTAGGAGACTGACATGGATGACAAGATGAATTTTCCACCAAGTTGGGGTTTCCACCTGGTATGCAACTTTCCAAATGTGCCTTTCAATAGACAAGGGTCTAATGTATTTTTGCAGTAGTCGAGGGTCATGGACCCCAGCAAATAAGTACTACTTTAAGTTTTTGACCCTCACTTTGTCTCCTACATAATATTCAACAAAGAAACTATTATGATCAGCATGCCTCTTCATCCGCTTTTGAGCTTTTACAAGATAGCTCCGCACTATCTCCAAATTCCGTTTCCACTCTTTTGAGAAGCTAGTAGCTCGAGGAGTTTTAGCCATGTTTAGTGCAATAACAGTGTGTGAGAGTAGCCGTTATTGTCTGGTAACAATTTCAAATGCGCTTTTGTTTGTACTACTCTTTTGTGAATTGAAACACAGTTGAGTAGCATTTAGAAGCTTCACCTAATTCTTCTATGATCCGGTTATAAAATGGTGGAGATATTCCTCCAACATACCATTAAAATGCTCCGTTTGGCCATCGGACTATAGATGAAAACTTGAGTTGTGACTCAATTTTTATCCAATGCGCTTGAAGAGTTAGATCAAAAAGTTGCTAGTGAAGCGTGAGCGCGATCACTAACAATGTCTATGGGTAGCCCCCAATATTTAACGACATGAGACAGGAAGAGTTGAGCTATATCTTCTGGTAATAAATATAATGGGGCTATAATAAAAGTGTCATACTTGGAAAACCGGTCCACCACAACCAAGATTGTTGTAAGATCTACGACCTTGGGCAATCCGATGATAAAATCTAGGGAAACACTTTCCAAAGTTCTTTTTGGGACAGCTAGTGGTTCTAAGAGTCTTGCTTGTGTCTAGCAGTCCAACTTGTCCTTCTGGCATACTAGACATTTCTTCACATACTAAGCAACACCATCGGTCATTTGAGGCCAATAATAGGCATGACAAAGTAACTACATGGTATGTTATTCACAGGGATGGCCGGCTCACAGAGTACCATGACATTCCCCTAGAAGAGTCCTCCACAACTCTCCTCCTTTAGGAATATAAAGTCAGTTCCCTTTCACTTTCAGAAAACCAGCTTCCATGTTGAACTAGCGAGTCTTGCCCTGTCCTACCAAATCAACCAAATACTGAATAGCAAGATCCTTGATGAGTAGATCCTGTATCTAGTCCTTGATGGTGGTGGCTACTTCACTCCATCTTAGGGTAGCGAGTAGGCACACTGATGCTAGATCATCTCTCAAACTGAGCGCATCGACAACATGATTGGTCTTTCCACTGCGGTACTCCGGGTTGAAGTGGAATTCAACTAGGAGATCTTGCCACCTGATATGTCGACCATTCAGCTTCAGCTGAGTTATAAAATGGTTGACTGCTATGTTGTTTGTCTTCACACGAATGGGATCCCAAGCAGATAGTGCCTCCAAAGGCGTAAGTAGTAGATGACATCTAATAATTCTTTCTCATGGGCGGCATAGCGTCGCTCTGCATCCTTCGACTTACGACTCTCGTACTCTATAGGGTGCCCTTCTTGTAGAAATACTCTACCGGGGGCATAGTCAGATGCATCTGTTTGTACCCCAAATGGCTTGGCCAAATAAGAGAGGACCAAGCCGGGACTACTAGACATAGCCATTTTTAATGCGTCGAAAGCCTCCACTCACCTTGGTCCCCAATCTTTGGGTGTGACCTTTTTGAGGAGTTCTATTAATGGCACTGTGATGAGGGAGTGGTTCTTCACAAATCGCCTATAAAAGTTGCATAGGCCAAGGAGCACCCTCAAGGCGTGGACATCATTAGGTGGCAGCCAATCTATGATGGCCTGAATCTTTTGTTGGTCCATCTTGATCCACCCTTCCTCAATGACATGTCTGAGGAAGTTAATTTCTTTTTATCAAAGGAGCACTTGGATAGCTTTGCATATAATTCATGCTCCCGCAATTGAGCTAGGACATTGCGCAAGTGCACTAGGTGTTGTTCCAATGTGTGGCTATACACCACAATGTCATCTAAGTAGCCACCACAAATTCATCGATGTACTCTCGAAAGAATTGGTTCATGAGAGTGCAAAATGTAGTTGAGGTGTTAGTAAAGCTGAACAGCATGACTAGGAAGTCGTACGACCCAAATCTTGTCACACAGGTTGTCTTGTATTCAGCACCCTCTACAATCTGAACTTGTGAATAACATGTCTTCAGATCTATCTTGGCGAACACCATCGCGCCACCTAGTCTATCGAAGAAGTCTGCCATTAGACGAATAGGGAACTTGTTCTTTATGGTAATTTTGTTTAGACCTTGATAATCCATACAGAGTCTCAAGCTACCATCATGTTTCTTTTGGAATAGAACAAGGGACCCATATGGGGACTTCGACGGTACAATGATCCCTGTATCTAGCATTCCGGTCAATTGTCTCCAAAGCTCGGTGAGGTTTGGTTGTGACATTCTGTAAGTTGCCCGAGGAGGTGGCTTCGCGCGTGGCACAAACTCAATTTCATGGTCCATAGTGCGCCTAGGCGGGAGCTTCTTTGGCATGTCTTGTGGCATGACATCTTCAAACTCCAATTGTAGCTCCTTCACGGGTTCAGGTGTTGACGCCCCCTTTTTCTAAAGCAAAATCAGGTTTACGACATTTAGGAGGACAACTCTTTTCCCACTTTAGGAATTGGGTTTTTGAGAGTTTGGAGAGTCTCCACCTAATGATTATAGTGCATTAGGACACTATTTTTTTAGAGAAAAGATTAAAGATGAAAACAAGAGTTCGGGTAAGGGCTTGAAATTATCTCGAGGGGAAGGCGTTAGGCACCCCTCAAGATCCACCAGTATGGTTCCTAGCCATGCTACAATTGTGACTATAAATGCAAACGAACAAGCATACAAGCAAGGATTGCAAATACGAGAAACTGTTACAAATAAAAAGCATAAAAGAGTTTCAAAATGCTGAAATTTGGAAGGAAATAGTTTTTGTGATTAAAGCAGAGATACGCAACTAAAGGAAAAGAGTTAAATAATTGGTGCGAGTAACTTGAAAGAAGTACAAGAAATGGAAGTTGAAGATTGGACAACTTTTAAAATTCTAAAAATTATTAAACTAATAAAGAGGGAAGGGGTCCTTGGTTCTTAAATTACATGGATCATTCACACAACACCGACACCTAATTGTACTCATAGTGTTATCGTGTAATCATCATCTCCATGTCTACCTTTCCCACCCCATTAAGGTATTAGAGCGTGGAATTGTATCATTTGCCTATTACATGCTATTGCATGTTTCAAACTATTAGTCCCGGAGCATTAGGACTTCTAGTCCTAAAAGGGGAAGAAAGTGGTGGGTCCTTTATGGAGATTAAAGGACAAAATTTTAATCGACATTCAAAAACATGTAACAAGTAGAGGGAATGAACAAACAAACACGTAAGGCTCATATAAACCCAGTAAATCAGATAACATGTAGTTTAGCATGCCTTTGCACATACTGGTTTGGTCTTTAAAAAAAATTAAGTAGCAAGCGGACTAGTTCAATACATATGTTTAGACAGGAAGCCCGCATTAGGCAACTTGGATCCAATTTGTCAGAACTTAAGGTATTTTAAGCGAGTGATTTAGAAAGTACTGGTTTCAGAAAAGTAGTCTAATGCCCGAAAGAACAGATTGCAGTCAGTTTAGAAATAAGTTCTAAAAGAATCATGAGTATAAACCATAGAAGGAGTTCCAGAGTCAGAAATACTTAAGGAAAGAGTAAACTGCAGGACTGTTTTAAAGACAATATCAGGACGACCAAAACTTAGTTGGAAAATATTTAGGCAGAAATTTAGAAAGAAACCATTTCAAAAGAGGGGTTGATTTGAATAACTCAAATGTATATTGATTCAAAAGAGTTTTTGTCAAAAGATTAAGGCTGAAAACATTAAGATGTTAAGGACCAGTTAACAGATTGTTATTACTTAAGAAGAACAGGACGAGTTTGATGCGAAATCCTATAAGCATGATATCTATATTTGATTTTAAAAGTTTGTTAAGAACTGGTAAGAAGAGGTAATTATTCAATTATCCTACAGTTTGCCTCACGCATGTGCATTCCCTAAAGGCATGATTTCTACATGCACTGATTACATGAACGTTAATGTCCTATAGGTAGAATCTCTCGTGGCTTGCAATATGACTAAGCATTAAACCCTGTAGGCAGAATTTCTAGATGACTTATATCATAATTAAATGTTAAACTCTATAGGCATGGTATCTAGATGACTTGAATCAGAAACATAGAACCATCTTATGTGAAGGATTTCTAGTTAGAAAAGTTAAAGTCCTAAACCCTTTATTGATGCAAGAAAGTAAAACCCATCCCACACCGTTTTACTAGATTCCCCGAGGTCTATACAAGTTATTACAACCCAATGAATCAACTGAAGTAATAAAAATACATCAAAAACTAACAGCTAGATCCAAGAAGCCTAATTGAATCTTAATGTCCAATATTATGTATTTAACTAACTCCGGGGTCCAAATCTCCAAAGCATTCTCATTGTCCAGGGTGTTTCAAAGTTTCAAGGAATCTCAGGGGTTCCAGGCATTGCTTACACCTAGGATGCCATTATGAATAGAGTGGTGCAGCGTAGAATAGCCAGCCCTCAGGCATCCATGTTCAGAGGGAGCTCAAGGGTCCCAAAGCATGGCTTGCAGGAGAGGGGCAGAACTTATAGCTAGGAGTAAGTGCAAAGCAAAAGGGGAGTTAGGGGGCCATGACAGGTGGTGGTCATACCTAGCCATAAAGTGGGCTGGCACACCCCTAATCACGTGTTTAAATGAACAAGTTAGGAGCTGACCCTTTGAAGGTCAGACAGAGGTTTGGATAGTGATTAAGACCCAATCAGACCTAAGTCAAGGCTCAAACACATAATGGGGAGAATGGGGAAGTGGGTATTGGTTGAGTTAAGGAGTTGAAAGAACCCATTTCAGGGGTCATAGACAACAATATTGGGGTGCTGCTATGCCCTGAACAATAAACTCACATACAAAAGGGTAAAGGGGCAAGGGAATTTATAAGGCATCATATTCACAACAAACAAGCAACTGTACATATTATTTAAATGTTGGACTGTAAAGGAAAAGGATGACACGTTATAATATGCTAGAAAACATGTGGATAGAATTAAACACATTGTTCTTGGGGTGTATAAACTAATTGAAACATACCGGTATAGAAGTAAAGAATGCAGAAGAAAATGAGCAAAGTCAACAGCAGTGTAAGTATCAGAAAGAGAGAATTTAAGTAAAAGTGAATTGTGAACTCAGGCGGTATTCTGTGTTCGTATGTCAAAGTGTAGAAGGGCAGCCTTCTTTATAGTGTAGAGAAGCAAACAAGAAAGGTAACCTTTTAAAAATCAGTCTCAAATATTCTCCCTTTAGTCAAGGGAAGTAATTTCAAACAGAAAAGTCTGAAAAAGGAAAGGGAATTTTGAATAAAATCCTTCACAGTAGCATAAGAAGGGAAAATACACGAGGTATATTTAAGGAAAGGTTTTAATAGTACTTGTTTTGTAAAGAGAAAGGAAAGGGAATTAATCAAACAATTAACAAAATCAAAGTACTAAGTTTTAATTCGAATGAACCAAACCAGAAATAGGTAACGAGGGCTTTACCAAAGAAAACTAGTGGCAATCAATCAAGACCCTATCAAAGGTATCCAAAATCAATCCAGCAATCACCAAAATCCTTGAAAGAGGAATTTTTCGCATATAAAGCAAACAATTCAAACAGAAGAGTATAAAATTGAAGTGTCTAGAATCATAAACAAAAGCATATGAGTTCAGCCAGAGACTCATAGTGAGTCTTAAGGTACAGGGTCCCCCAAGTGGAACCTTAATTCAATTTACGAAGAAAACCCCCAAATTATAGGGTTTCCCCATCAAATCAAACACAGAAACGAGAAGGCAAGTGAACAGACTCGAGGAGTCTCCAGAGAATCAGGCAAATACAATAGCAAGCTTGAAACAATCAAAGAAAGGAAACCATTTTAAGGCATGAAGAACATGTTCAAAAATTTTAGAACTTAAGAAAGGATGCGGGTTTAAACAGAATCAAACGAAACATGCTTAACATGAACACGAACATAGTTCAGAAAAGAAAAATATCAAGAAACTCAGTAGTAAATATGCATGGTAGAAGAGTGAGAAAAATCGAAAGTAGAAAGACAATACATACGTAATAGAGGAGGAAAACATACGAGCATAATAAACAAACATCTAAAAGAAAAGAACAACAAGAAATCGAAAGAATTTCAGAAACCCTAATTTGAAAACCCAACGATTTTGAAAACGAAATTTGGGGAAAACCCTCAAAACGTCAAATATAGCATAGGTTCAACATTGATCTAGGCAAATAAACAAAGAAAGAACCTCAAATAGTTTAGGGATTCCGAGAGACCCTAGAAATGAGAAGGCTTTGAAAAGGTCTGGTCTCGAACAGATCTGAGCCATAGCTAGGCTCTTAAAGCTCGAACACGCCGGAACACGGTCGGAGAGGCCATAGAACCACAGATCCGTGGAGGATCTGCACGAACATCATCGAGGTCGAACCTCGAAATAGCTCTAAAGACCAAGGTTTGAGGGAAAGGAAGGTCAGCACAGGACGTCCAAGGCCTGAGAAGCCATGGACTCCGGTGAGATTGATTGGAGAAGACGAGGGGGGCGATTAGGGTTTCGAGTGCTACGGAGCGTTTGAGAGAAGAAAAGAGTTTGGGGGCGGCTGTCTGAGAGAAATGAGGGTTACGGTTATGTCATTTGGAATTAAAAAGGAAATGGTTATTATTGGTCGTTGATCAAAAGGATCAACGACCTGGATTTAATGGGATCCCGGGTGAGTTTAGTCTAATGGGTCGGGGTTGGGTTAAATTGGAATTGGGCTAGCCCAATTGGGAATTAGGATTGGGGCCAATTAGGTTTAAGATTAAAATGAAATTGATGTTAGAATTGAAATGAAATTTGGCAAAAATTAAAATAGCCAGTTTTCCCCTGTTATTTTTATAAAAATAGTAAAAACAATTTTTAAGAAAAATGAAGATGTTGAACTAATTAATAATACATATATATTAATTAAAAAAATATTAGAACTAATTTTAGATTTATAAAACAATATTAATCATAAAATAGGCATAATTGCATTTATATGCAATTAATTTTATAAATCCTGAGCAATTTTGTAAAAATGTACAAAAATCATCTTAATTATATTTTGGTGTATTATTCACCAAATAATGACAATTTTGGGAATAATTATTGGGTTTTGTATTGTTAAAAAATAAAAATTGGTTTTAAAAACTCTTTAAAAATCTGGGAATAATACTAGAACACTTGGGTATGCTTATATATGAATGTATATGTCATTTGAAAGTATTTTTGTATATATAAAATACTTAGAGAAAAATTGGGTATCAACAACTGCCCCTCTTTACCTGGGAAGGATGAACGAGTTGTCGGGTAAACATATGATGGCCAATTTTGACCGGAAGTGGCGTTTTGAAAAGAATTTGACCGAGCTCTGGTTTCTTAGCTGCCTACATATCCCTGGTTTTAGAGGAATCAGGCTGTATGTAGTTCAAGAACCATTCACAGAACATGCCGATGGAGGTTTCAAAGGACGAACACAACGCTTGGAAGCAAGTGGCATTTTGAAGTTGATCGGTTGTGAGAACCGGAATAGAGTCGCTCCTGCTAAGATGTCCATTGCTAGTCGGTGTACCTGCAAGTGAGCAATACAAGTGCATATTGTGCATAAACTTAAACATGATGCAAGTTCCCATCGGACCATGAATGATGTCTTTGGACGATTAGGATGACGTCCTCAGACCATGATGTCCTGGGCCATGAAGCACGAAATTGAAGGATTTGTAGGAGATGAAATGATGTTCTAGGGCTATAATAATGGTGCCTCCGAACCATGATGCCTTTGAATAATGATGAGCAAGATATAAAGTGGGATCCTCAGGCCATGACATGGTATTGTCGGGCTATGAAGATGGTGCCTTCGAACGATGACACCTTTGGATAGTTTGGCGATATTTTAGCCCATGAAATGCAAAACTTAGCAGTATTTCAGCAGATGCAAAAGCGTAAATGGCGATATTTTAGCCGACAGAAAAACAATTAAATGCAGTTCGGCGATATTTCAGCCAATGTCACAAGTAAATTGGCGATATTTTAGCCGATGTGAAAAGTAAAATAGCGATATTTTAGCCGACAGATAATTTGAATAAATTTTGGCGATATTTTAGCCGATTTGCAAGATGTAAATGGAAGTGGCAATATTTCAGCCATGCAAGAAAGATAAAGTGGCGATATTTCAGCCACGCAAGAAAGATAAAATGGTGGTATTTCGGCCATGCAAGAAAGATAAAGTGGCGGTATTTCAGCCATGCAAGTAGATGTAGAGCTTAACCTCAGAAGGCAAAAAGTTGCCTTATGCAGATAATGCAGGATGGAGACAACTCTTAGTCTCGGAAGGTAGAAAGGTAGCCTTATGCAGTGTAGATAATGCAGATGGAGACAACTCTTACTCTCGGAAGGCAGGAAGGTGGTCTTATGTAGATGATGAAAAATGGAGACAACGCTTAGTCTCGAAAGGTAGAAAGGTAGCCTTACGTAATGCAAGAAATACATATGCAATGCTTAGTCTCAGAAGGTAGGAAAGTAGCCTTATGCAAATGATGCAAAATGGAGACAATGCTTAGTCTCGGAAGGCAAAAAGTTAGCCTTATGCAAATGATGCAAAATGGAGACAACGCTTAGTCTCAGAAGGCAAAGAGGTAGCATTAGGCTATGCAGGTAATGCAGATAGTACTAAAGATTCTTAGTTGATTGTTGGTAACTGATCATGATGTTGCGACTGCTAGGGGATATTGCATGCGGATAGCAAATGCGAATAGGCGCAACAGTTTAATGTGAATGTGTAACATGTCTAGTATCTTCGTAACTTGGGTGCCTGCATCCAAAGAAAAATCATGAGTTTTGTAACGGGGAAAGGTTAGTTCATTTTCCCACGGCCTCCGACGTTGCGTATCACTGGGGTAGCGTTGCTAAACAGCAACTGTCATAGTCATGCATGATTTACAAATATATCATAAGTATATAATATTTTTTGTTTAACTGAACCAACGACTGCAATGTGGTTCAAAACATTGCAATTTCTCCCACTCCGGAATTTTGAGGGTCCTCTTCAAAATTCTACCCCAGTTTACTGGGCTAGCACTTCCGATGGCTGCATTGAATGAAAAAATCAACTTCGAAATTTTAAGGGTCCTCCTCAAAATTCTGCACCAGTTTATTAAGGTGACATCCTTGGTAATGAGCGGCTAAAGACCAAATTCGGAATTTGAGGGTCCTCCTCAATATTCTTCCCTAGTTCCAACAATAGGGGGAAATGAGATTTTATTAAATTGTAACCGAACACATAGGGCTACATATGTATCTCTTCTTAAACGGGAATCAGGTCAGGCGTAGTTCAAATTACATCATAAAGAGAATCATAAGTGGTTACACATAGTATCATTTCACTACATCTGAGTTGATTGGCTTCAGCCAGACTTCTCCGTCAATTTCTGCAAGAATAAAGGCTCCTCCAGTTAGAACCCGGTGAACCATGTACGGACCTAGCCATTTGGGAGAGAATTTCCCCTTGGCTTCATCTTGATGCGGGAATATCTTCTTCAATACCAACTGCCCCGGTGTGAATTTCCTTAGCTTAACTCTCTTGTTGAAGGCTCTGGACATTCTGTGCCGATGCAACTGACAATGGCAAACTGCATTCATCCTTTTCCCATCTTTAAGGGCTAACTTCTCATAGCAACCTTTTACCCATTCTGCATCGTCCAACTCAGCTTCTTGTATGATCCTTAAGGAAGGAATTTCTACCTCACCAAGAATGACTGCCTCTGTACCATAAACTAGCATACAAGTAGTTGCCTCGATTGATGTGCGGACGATGGTGTGATATCCTAGCAAGGCAAATGATAACTTCTCATGCCATTATTTGTGACTTTCGATCATCTTCCTTAGTATCTTCTTGATATTCTTGTTGGCTGCTTCTACAGCTCCATTCATCTGAGGCCTGTAAGCTGTGGAGTTCTTGTGTTTGATCTTGAATGCCTCACACATTGTTTTTATCAAATCGTTGTTGAGGTTTGAACCATTATCAGTGATGATCGATTCTGAAACCCGAACTGGCAAACAATACGGTCACGGATAAACTTTCATCAGCCTTGTATGATGCTTCTTTAACCCATAGTAAAGTAATCAATCGCCACCAGGATAAACCGGTGCCCCTTTGAAGCGGCGGGCTCAATAGGTCTGATAACATCCATTCCCCAGGCAACAAATGGCCACGGTGAGCTTGTTGCAGTAAGCTCATTTGGAGGCACCTTTATCATGTCTGCATGTATCTGACAGCGATGGCATTTGTGAATGTACTGAATGTAGTATGTTTCTATGGTCATCCAAAAATATCCTGCTCGGTGTATCTTCTTTGCTAAGACAAAACCATTCATGTGTGGCTCGCATGTCCCAGCGTGAACTTCGTCCAATAGTCTGGTTGCTTCTTTTGCTTAGTCATACCTCAATAAACCCAAATTGGGAGTTCTCTTGTACAGGTTTCCTCCGCTGTGAAAGAAATTGTTGGATAGCCTCCGAAGTGTGGGCTTTTGAGTAGTGTGGGCTTTTGAGTAGTGTTGGCAAGTTCTAGATATTCCCCTGTGGTCAAATACCTTTTGATGTCGTGGATCCATGGTTTTCTGTCCGCTTCTTGACTAAGAAGACTTTGTCTCGCCCACGCCCAGGAAAGAAAAGATCAGATCAGCAACGACTTTCGAGTAGAGGATTTTCTTGCTCTCAACGTGAGCATAATAAGCTGGCTGATTATAGATCCTTACTGTGATGGGATCAATGAAATTCGTATCTGGATGTTGGATCATAGATGATAAAGTGACTAATGCATCAGCGAACTCATTCTGGACCCTAGGGACATGTTGGAATTTCGTCTTTGTGAATCTTTTCCTAAACTCCTGCATGTGATGCAAATAGGGGAGTATCTTTGATTTTTTGGTGGTCCATTCTTCTCGAACTTGATGTATGAGCAGGTCTGAGTACACGATCACCAATAATTCTTGACTGTTCATGTCGATGGCCATCTTGAGTCCCAGGATGCAAGCTTCATATTCGGCCATATTATTTTTGTAAGGGAACCTGAGCTTGGCGGATACAGGGTAATGCTGGCCGGTTCGTGATACCAGGACTGCCCCTATGCCAACTCCATTGAAATTTGCAGCTCCGTCAAAAAAAAACCTCCAACCATCATAGGATTCTGCAATATCTTCTCCCATAAAGGACACATCTTCATCAAGAAAATACATTTCAGGGGTTCGTATTCTCCGCCAATAGGATTCTTGGTGAGGTGATCTACTATGGCTTGACCCTTGATAGCTTTCTGAGTCACATAAATAATGTCAAATTCACTTAACAAGATTTTCCATTTGGCAAGCTTGCCAGTCGGCATGGGTTTCTAAAGTATGTACTTTAGTGGGTCCATCCTCGATATGAGGTGAGTGGTGTAGACATAAAAATAATGCCTCAATTTCTGAGCTACCCAAGTCAGAGCGCAGCAAGTGCGTTCTAATGAGGAATACCGGCCTCATACGGGTTAAACTTCTTACTGAGATAGTAGATGAACTACTCCTTTCTTTTGGTCTCATCATGTTGTCCCCAAACACAATCGAACGCTCCATCCAAGACTGCAAGATAAAGCAACAAGGGCCTTTCGGGCTCGGGCGGAACCAAGACTAGTGGCGTTGACAAGTACTCCTTAATTATGTCAAAGGCTTTTTGATAATCGTTGGTCCATCTAGTAGCAACGTCTTTCTTTAGCATTTTAAAGAACGGCTCACAAATGACTGTGGACTGGGCTATGAACCGACTTATATAGTTGAGTCTCCCCATGAAACTTATCACGTCCTTCTTGTTTTTTGGCGGTGGCAATTCTTGAATGGCTATGACCTTTGATGGGTCCAATTCTATCCATCGACGATTTACGATGAAGCCCAGTAGTTTTTCGGCAGGAACCCTGATTGCACACTTGGCGGGATTCAATTTCAAATTGTACCTTCTCAGTCTGTTGAAGGAGTTTCTCAGATCTTCCATATGATCAGTGGCTTTCTTGGATTTGATGATGACATCATCCACATATACCTCGATCTCGTTGTGTATCATGTCGTGAAAGATATTATTCATGGCTCTCATGTAGGTGGCGCCAGAATTCTTCAACCCGAATGGCATCATTTTGTAGAAATACATTCCCCACGGCATGATGAAAGCCATTTTCTCTGCATCCTCCTCATCCATCCATATCTGATGATACCCAGAGAAACAATCAACAAAATATTGCAACTCATGCTTGCCACAGTTGTCGATAAGGATGTGTATGTTTGGTAAGGGGAAGTCATCTCTAGGACTGGCCCGGTTGAGATCTCGGTAATCGACATAGATTGTGACCTTCCCGTCCTTCTTTGGTACTGGTACGATGTTGGCTAACCATGATGGATACTCCATTACCCTGAGAACCTTGTCTTTGATCTGCTTGGTAACCTCTTTTATGATTTTCAAACTCATATCGGGTTTCAATTTCCTGAGCTTCTATTTTACTGGCTGACAAGTTGGGTCTGTTGGCAGTTTGTGTGCTATGATGGATGTGCTTAGGCCAGTCATATCATCATTCCACCAAGCAAATATGTCCTTATATTTTTTAAAAATTCCGTATATTCCTCCTTTTCTGATGACGACAAATGGACATTGATGCGAATTTCTTTGACATTTTCTGCATCTCCCAAATTACTGACCTCGGTTTCTTCCAGGTTGGACTTAGGTCTATTCTCAAAATTCTCAAAATTCTCAACTTCTCTGATGACCTCTTCAGGTATCTCAACTTCTTCTGAATCTATTTCTTTTTGTTGTGTTGTTCTGTTGTAAGTCACAGTCGTTGGTTCATCGTCAAGATAAGTAATAGTAATGCCCAAAGCTTTTCGGGCCCTGACGGTCCTAACTGACCAATTGCTAAGGCGATCTCCTTTGCTTGCGGCTTGTATGGAAGGTCCTTCCTCCCCCTCTTCCAAAAAAAGAACACAATAGTCCATATAATCATTCTCTAGGAACAAATTCTTTAGGGCTGCCAATGTTTTATCTTCTTTGGACCCATATATAGTATTTGCCCGCTGGAAGGTTTGATCCAGACTAGGTATCGGAAACTCCAATGGAAAGTAGCGGTTGCACCATGGTGGCGACCAGTTCTGGAATTATTCCCAAGTGTAGTCGTACCCTAAGCCGAATGTAGTGCCGTGCTTTTTCAGTATGATGGGCTTAGTGATTCCCTGTAAATTCTTGCAAAGTCCCTTTCCTGGTTCGTACCCACACCAATTTAGGATGCTTTCAATCTTATTGTCCCGCTATTTTCTTTGTCTAGAGCGTTGACCCTTTCGATGCGGTGGTATGTCTCTCCACCTATTCTCCTTCTACTTTCGATCATTGGGATGGTCTGGCGATTGTATATTGTATTACTACCATCGCCATGAATGATCACTTCCTAGTGATTCCATTTGAACTTTACTGCCTGATGAGAGTCGATGCTATGGCTCCAGCAGCGTGGATCCATGGGCGTCCTAACAGTAGGTTGTAGGATGCCGGGACGTCTATTACTTGGAAGTCGATGTCGAACCACGTTGGTCCCATTTGCAAGCACAGGCTGATTTCTCCAATAATAGATCTCTCGGACCCATTGAAGGCTTTGACATTGATAGCCCCGTCTTTGATCTCGTGTAGGCCCTTTCCCAAAGTTCTGAGAGTTACAAGTGGGCAGATGTTGAGGTTGGATCCTCCATCGATCAGGACTCTGGTGACGAAATAATCTTCTCATTGCACAGTGATGTGCAGTGCCTTATTATGGCCCAAACCCTCTGGGGCAATTCGTCTTCGTGGAAGGTTATTTTGTGGCTTTCCAGCACTTGCCCTGCCATATTTGCCATTTCTCCCCCGGTTATATTGTTGGGCATATAGGCTTCACTCAGTATCTTTATTAAGGTATTCTCGTTAGCATCTAAACTTTGCAAAAGATCCAGAACAGATATATGTGCTAGTGTTTTGTTCAACTGTTCCGCGACCGAGTATTCCTTAGCCTGTATTTTCCTCCAAAGATCGTCGGGCCCAGTCTCAATACGTCGTGTCGAGGTTTGCTTACTGGACTCGGCTAAGTTCTCCAGGGTATAAACCCTCCCTGTCCTGGTCATTCCTGGTGCTGCAATCGTTTCTCATGTCTTGGTCTTTCCTTTTCTCCTGGCTTCGACAGTGTAATCCCATGGTATGGCATTCGAGCGGAATGGTGCTATGTTAGTCATTGCTACTGGAACAGGCACCCTTGGTGGTAATACATCAACTTCAAAGGGTGTAGGTGCCTTCGAACCCCAAACTCAACTTCGATCGGCCCAGACGCCTTTGCAAAAGGAGGCGCTTAGAATTCAAGTGGTGTCGCACCTCCTTTTTACGTCAATTCTCATATGTGCTTTCGCACAATTCCCTATTTTGTTTTTACTACACCCCAAAAAAGGGTATAATAACCAAAGGGAAGGAGTTTTTCCACTTAAAGGACAGTCGGAACGGGATTTATTTATTAAATTTCAGAGTCGCCACTTAGGAAAATAATGTTGTCCCAAGTCACCGGTTTAATCTCAAACCGAGGAAATTATGACTCTGTTTAACAGTTCGCGAAACTAGAAATCCGTATATGGAATTCTGTTAACCCGGGAGAAGGTGTTAGGCAATCCCAGATTCCGTGGTTCTAGCACGGTCGCTCAACTGTTGTCTTTGTTTTTTTATCTGATTTTTCATATGTTTCATTTTTATGCTTTATTAGTGTTCCGGTTTGTCATTTTATAAAAAATTGCGACGTCGCAAAAATGCATTTCGAGTCATACCGTACCAGTACGCCTGTGACTTTAGTACATTTTAACTCCGCCGAGATTTGGATTTGGGTCACATAAATGTACACCCATATTAGGAATGTATATTTATTACAAATCGTGCCTATAGTATCTACGTCTTGTCAATTTTGGGAAAGACCGTGAAATTCGCTAAACTGTCCTTCCGTATCTAGAATTTTATATTGAAACTTATTTGAGGGACCCACAATTAAGTATTTGTGGTTTAGTGAGGCTTATCTCCATTTTATTAAGGTCCAATCTTAAGTGTACTACATTTTTTCTATTTTTGGTTTTTCATCCTAAATAACCGTTGCATTATTATTTATAGCATTATATAAGGATCCAGGCCATATTTATCACTGGGCCTGAACCTTAGACTGGCTCACCAATTTGCAGCCAAATATAACTGGGTCACTAAGGCCCGGTATCCATTTCTTCCTCTGTTTGTAAGCTTAATTGTCATTTTATACTGATCAGGGCCTGAGTTCCTAACTGGGCCCAAATCATTCGTATTCGGGGCTAAACGGATAGATATTATCATTTTTAACTATACTTGATAGATGAAGCAATCCACAAACATAATTTGTATTTAATTGCTATTAATTTTAATGTTTATTAACTGATCCAGAACGATGATTTCGCTAATCAATTTGCAGAGTCTAATACTTAAATCACTATCATAACACTAATTGTTTCTGTTGTTTTACTCAATTAAAAAGATGATATTCCAGTCTAGATAAGAAAATTCGAATTGCTATCAGATTACAAAATTACAAAATGAATTTATAGTTATATGAACTGCGGTAACAGCATACAATTTCGGATTTCAGAAGCTACTTATGCTTTTAGCATTGACCAATTTGGATTCAAAACTGGGTTCATAGAACATCTAGGCGTTTATACTTAAAGTCCAACTTATAATAGTTTCAGATTCATGTGATTTAACTGTGATTTTACTAGTTTTATCCTTAAATTTAGGTGATCATCTATTTAACCTACCATTTATGTCACCGCCGTTTTTACTAAGCTTGAGGTATAGTAATCTAATCTAATGCTTATTACAACCTAATCCTAATACAATTACAGCAATCTAAAATTAAACTACATAATGAAAGATCAAATATACAACTGATTATGCTAAAACATGATTATAGTTTTATTTTCTACAACAGCCACTCATATACAGCTCCAGGTCATAGTAGTGTGTACCTGATTCAAATACAAATTGATGAGTTCTAGGCTTGGAGAAGAAGAAAAATTAGCAACAACAACAATGATATAGCAACACCGAACAGGAAGCAATCAACACAGGCGTAATTAATAAATAAGAACACGGAAGATGGAAACGCAAAAAAAGGTGGTTGAGGGTACTTAGCTTTTTTGGGGTTTCTTCTTCTTTCCTTTCATTTTCTTTTCTTTCTTTCTTCTTTTCTTTCTTTTTCTTGGTTCTCCGATAGTTCAGAGACTTTAAGTCTCTTTTGATAATAGATCTTTCAGGCAGACTCTGGAAGTCTGATTTGGGTGTGAAAGGGGGTATTTAGGGACCAGGTCTATGGCTTTAAAAGACTTTGGTTTTGGGTGTCCGCCGGAGTAGGGTTCCGGTGAGACATTTTTGGATATTCGACAAGTTTGGATGATATTCGAGATATGTGACTTGGGTGGGGTTAAAGAGGGTTTTAAGGTGGTTTAGGGGTGTTAATATGGGAGACTGACTCATAGTTTGGGTGGTCGCCGGCTAGGGTTCCGGCGACCAGAGTATCAAGAACTGAGAGATGGTAGAGTATTCGGGTAAGGTTAATGGGGTAGGTGTTAGAAGAAGAATAAAGGGGGTTTGTTAGTGATGGCCTAAGTCGGAGAAGATGAATAGAGGTAGACCACCGATAGGGTTAGTGTCTTTGGGGGGAAGAGTAATGATATGAAATGAATGGGGGAGGGGGAGATATATACTAAACCTAAGTCATTAGTTATCAGCTGTTGGATTAGCTGAGATGAACGTCCACGATCATTTTGGCCTTTAAACGACGACGTATGGTTTAAGTGTAACCTTACTCCTATCCGTTAGATTAGATTCTTAGACGGCTGTGATTTATTTATTTAAGCAATGTCGTTTCGTTTAAGTATGGCTCTGATTGTATCTGTTAGATTAATAAAATCAACTAACAACTAACAACATGTGATTTACAGATAGTTATAATCAGAACCAAGAGTACTTAATCGATTTCAAACATACACTCGGGTTTTTTTTAATAAATAAGAACACAGAAGATGGAAACGCAAAAAAAAAGGTGGTTGAGGGTACTTAGCTTTTTTGGGGTTTCTTCTTCTTTCCTTTCATTTTCTTTTCTTTCTTTCTTCTTTTCTTTCTTTTTCTTGGTTCTCCGATAGTTCAGAGACTTTAAGTCTCTTTTGATAATAGATCTTTCAGGCAGACTCTGGAAGTCTGATTTGGGTGTGAAAGGGGGTATTTAGGGACCAGGTCTATGGCTTTGAAAGACTTTGGTTTTGGGTGTCCGCCGGAGTAGGGTTCCGGTGAGACATTTTTGGATATTCGACAAGTTTGGATGATATTCGAGATATGTGACTTGGGTGGGGTTATACCTTGTATCTTTATATTTGTATATTTATCTTATTTTTGTATTTTTCAAATTATTTATTTAATTTCTATATTTTACTTGTATTTAGACTTGTTTTCGTTAGTATTTTCATTACAGATATATTTTCCTTTTTTCATTTTGTAATTTTGGAATTTGTTTCTTTGATTTTCAAATTTCCTAGTAATTACCTTACATTTTTTGATATTTTCTAATTAATTTCAATTTGTATTTAGTTTCGAATTTCTTTTATTTTATTTTCAACAATTAAACACACACACTAATAATTTTTACACAATAATTAAACCAATTGCAATCAAAAATTATTTTTGTATTTTTATTTTGAAACTAATTTCTTGGGGGAAAAATCACGTGCTCACAGCTGCCCGCTTTGCTCGAGAACATGAATAGTTTCAGTGCAAAGATGAGTGAGCAGTAATGAGGAATTTTTGCCCGCTTGCATATTTCGTACGAAGCATTTTTGAATGTTTTGACCGCATCGACTTAAAGGATTGCCTACATATCCTGGGCTACACAGGAATCAGGTCAGTGTAGTTCGGGAATGTCTGATAATCAAAACTACCAGAAAGTTGTGGCTATGTTGTTGCTTTCATTATTGCCTGCTAATCTCCTTATTACACCATGGTAAAAGATAATAAGCTGAACTAAGTTCTATGTTTTACAAGATCCTATCTATATCTTCCGCTTGATTCTTGTTCTTTTCATTTGCATCTTCCATTCTTCGATGAACCTTCTTGCTTGCAACTTGCTTCAAACATATTGTTTTATTTTGCTTGTATAACTTCAAAATGTATTCCCTTCTTCTCCAGGTGGGCGCCTGCTTACTACAAAAATAAAGAAAAACTTTTCTGCCCCGGTATGGGGCTTACAATCTATCATGCTATTAGTGGTTAGATAAAAGAAAATTTTCATTTATCTGCCCTAGTTTGATAACTTGTGTAACATTTTAAAATTTTAAAATAAAAGGTAATACCTCCCTCATTATTCAGCTAGGTTCCTGAGTACTGATCCTTCCATTGTGGATTCCTTCCTTCAATGTTACTTCCTTTTTGATTTTTTTTTTCATATTGGTCACATTCACTTTAAAGTGATTAGTAAGAATTTGAATATTTTGTCCCTATCTTAATCAGCGAACAACTTGTTAGTTATAAAATGATGGTTAGCAACTGGCATTCTTGTTGGCCTTGCTTCCACCATTTGCCTCATCTTGCTTTGTGCTTCTTTTGTGTCCTTTCCTTGTTGTTTTTTATTCTTCCATTGTTATCCCCTTTTGTTTCTCCTTCTCTTTTATTCCCTCTGGCTATATGACCGCCATATGTTATTCTATTTCTCCTGTCCTTTGAAGGACCCAATATCATTGTGTGTGACGACCCAAAGGGTCATCACCTGTTCTCCTCATTTGTCCCACACTTCTGAGGCCTTGAAAACCTTATTTTATATTGCCACGATTTAGTTGCATAGTCCGGGCATGTAGCCGGAAAGATTTTGTGCTAGAATATGTGAATTCTATGAAAACTTTGAAGAAATTTGATATCAATATTGATATAGTTGACTTTGGTCAACATTTTGGTAAACGGACCCGGACCTGAGATCAAACAGTCCCGGAAGGTCCGTAGGAAAATATGGGACTCGGGCATGCGTCCGGAGTCGAATTCTGATGCATATATCCCAAGATATGAATTTTTCTGTTAAATTATTTTGGCTGAAATTATTAAATAAAAATGGATTAAATGACCATGGTATCGGGCTTGTATTTTGGTTCCGACACCCTGTACGAGTCGTAAATATTATTTAAGTACATCCTGCAAAGTTTGACGACATTTGAACGTCGTTTGATATATTTTGAACCTTGAGTTCCAAATTTGAAAGTTTATGAAGCTAAAGGAAGAAAAACCATGAATTTGAGCCTTGATCTTATGAAAATGATGTCATAATGGAGATTTGATCGTGCGAGCAAGTTCGTAGTATGTTTTTGAAGTTGTGTGCATGTTTGGTTTGGAGCCCGATGGCTCGGGTAAAGATTTGATAGGCCGTTAGAGCAGATTTTGAAAAATAACACAGCTGGTATTTTTCCCCACCTGATATCTTCGCAATTGCGAAGAATTACTCGTAATTGCAAAGTGTTCCAGAAACAGGCTAAGTTTGCAAAAGCGAACAATAAGTCGCAAATGTGAAAAGGCCCTTAAATGGCCTAGGTTCGCAAATGCGAACAAAGGATTATAAATGCGAAGATGCGCAGGAAGCCTCAAGTTCGCAAATGCGAACTATATCTCGCAAATGCGAGGCTGACAGACTTGGGCCATGTTTGCAAATGCGAACGGTTTCTCGCAAATGCGAGGGCAACAGTCAAAACCTGCTAAGTTCGCAATTGCGAACAAATGATCGCTATTCCAATATCTGCAGCTGTGCAATCTGATACTTAAACAAATTTTAAACTCTTTTTCTTCATTCTTTCAAAACCCAACACACCACACACGATTCTCCAAGAACAAGATCACTCCAAATCACTTGTAAGTCACTTTTTACTTAATTCTTTCAATTCCTAACATCATTAAACATGTTTTCCAAGAGAAATCAAAGGTTTTCATGGTGGAAATTGTTGTTTTTGGGTAGAACCTAGGTTTCTCATGAATTGGGAAATGGGACCTCGATTTGAGGTCTGATTTCAAAACAAATCATATAATTGAACTCGTGAGGGAATGGGTGACCGAATTTTGGTCTGAACCCCGAGTTTTGACCACGTGAGACCGGGGCGTTTTGGACAATTTTGGGTTAAACCTTGAGAAAACCATTTTTAAGCATCCAAACCAATTTATATAGTATTTATTAAAGTAATTAAACCAATGTGATTAGATTCGAGCAAGTTGAAGGTTGAAATTCGAGGTAAATCTATAATTGAAGGATAATTGGACTTCAAGACTTAGAGGTAAGTGTTTGATCTATCCTAGCTTGAGGGAATAGGATTTAATGTGCTAATTGCTATGTGATCGAGTGCGGTGTATGGGTTGTGGTGACGAGCATCCATACACTGGCGTCTAGCATGACCGTGAGTCATTTGTTGACATATATTGTGAGTTAATGTGGGATGTTTCTAAGTCATAATCTTGAACCCTTGCCGGGTTGTGAAGTTGATTATTGTTTACCCTTGCCGGGACTTTATTGTGAAGTTGATTATTATTTCCTTTGCCGGGACCTTACTGTGATGATAATTGTGTCCCTTGCCGGGACAGTTCATGTTAATTATTTCATTCTTTTGCCCTTAACTGTGATTGTTATTTGGGTGAGGAAGAGTGATAATGCATGAAAGGTGATGTCGTGCCTTGTTTATTGATTATGCACGAAGGATCATGACGTGCCTAGTTTATTGATTATGCACGAAGGATCAAGCCATGCCTTCTTTATTGATTATGCACGAAGGACCATGTCGTGCCTTGTTTTATTGATTATGCACGAAGGATCATGCCATGCCTTGTTATATTGATTACACACGAAGGAACATTCTGTGCCGTTGTTATTTGAACCATGCACGAAGGATCATGCCGTGCCATGGATGTGAGGATGAGAGTAAAAGCACGAAGGGTGATGCCATGCACTTTTATTTGATTATTTGGTGAGGATGAGAGTAAAATCACGAAGGGTGATATCGTGCAACTATTTGAATTTCTTGTTTTGATGATAGTTGTTCTTACTACACTCTGATTCTCTTTACTGATTAATTACATGTTCTTGATTGTGTTTCCCCAGCATGATACTCCGTTGTTAATTGTGCTACTTGATAATTCTGTTATTTGTGGTATATACATATATAGAACTGCATAGGTTTATGTGAGTGTCTGGTCCCACGCTTGTCACTACTTCGCCGGGATAGGCCAGGCACTTACCAGCACATGGGGTCGAATTATGTTGATACTGCACTTCTGTGTATTTTTGCTCAGGTCCAGGTTTTGAGTAGGAGCAACAGCAGCAGTAGAGTACCTGTGGGATTTCTGAGCATTCCGAGACCAAGGTAGTTTGCAAGCGTCCGTAGGCCCGACATCTCTTCTATTTATTTTTGCTTATTACTTTGGTCTCATTGTTCCAAGACAGACGGATGTTCATTATTTTCTTTCAGGCCATTATGTATAGTTATTCTTTAGTAGTTCGTGAGTTGGTGACTCCACATTTTGGGTAGAGGATTGTATTAGTGTTTTACATTATCATTATTCATCTCTATTTCGAAAGACTTCCACATTTAACAAATTGAGTAATTATTTCTTGTTATTGAATATGAGAACAAAAATGATAGTATGAACAGGAAAATGTTGAATGAATAGGCTTTCCTAGCTACCACGAGTAGAGGCCATCACGATCCCGATGACGGGGGAAAATCTGGGTCGTGACAAGTTGGTATTAGAGCTCTAGGTTACATAGGTCTCACCACTCACAAACAAGCTTAGTAGAGTTTGAGGGTAAGTACGGAGACGTCTGTACTTGTCCTCCAGAGTCTATTGAGTTAGGAAAAAGTCTCTCATTTGTTCCTTCTTGTCATGCGATTTGTTCCTCAAATACTGATTGAATTTCTACTCTGTCCTTTCGCAGATGGTGAGGACACGTGCTTCTTCATCCGCTGATCAGCAGCCTGAGCCCCAGGCAGCTCCCGTAAGGGTCAGGGGCCGAGGCCGTATGGGAGGCCGTGGTAGGCACAGAGCTTAGCCCCAAGCAACGATTCCAAAGGTGGAGCCTCATGTTGAGATTGGTGAGGAGGTTCCAACCCCAGCAGCTCCAGTGGGCCCAGCTCATGTCCTAGGGGAGGTCTTATTTACCCCGGATCTTCGGGAGGCTCTGGTCAGAATAGCGGGTTTTATGGACAATGTTGCCAAAGCAGGCTTATTACCAGTTGCTCCAGCGACTTCTCAGGCTGGAGGAGGGGTCCAGACTCTTGTTGCACGTACTCCGGAGCTAGAAGCTCCCCAGCCTCAGGCACCAGTAGTTCAGCCAGCAGTGACCACTCAGTCAGGCACCACAGCTCAGGCCCGAGATGGAGCAGCCATGACTTCTGATGCTTTGTGGAGACTTGATCGGTTCTCCAAGCTCTTTACCGCTACTTTCAGTGGTGCCACATCAGAGGATCCCCAGGACTTCTTATTCAGTTGCCATAAGATTCTCAAGACTATGGGAATAGTGGAATCCAATGGAGTTAATTTCTGCACATTCAGGCTCGCCAAGACTTGGTGGAGAGATTACTGTTTGAATCGACCAGCAGGGTCCCCGGCTTTAACATGGGACTAGTTTGCGGAGTTATTTCTCGAGAAGTTTCTCCATGTTACCCACGGAAGGCACTTCGGAGGCAGTTTGAGCACCTCCAGCAGGGTTCTATGACTATTACCCAGTATGAGACGAGGTTTGTTGATCTGGCACGTCATGCGGTTGTGATACTCCCCACAGATCGGGAGAGGGTCTGCAAGTTTATAGATGGGCTAAATTAGCCAATTTGACTACAGATGGCTATGGGAGTTGACATATCCTTTCAGGAGGCAGCTAATGCAGCTCGTAGAGTTGAGATGGCTCTTGCTCGGGGAGTTGGTTATCTTTCAGACAAGAGGCCTCGTCATTCCGGCAGATTTAGTTGTACTTCTTCTGGATGTAGGGATTCTTATGATAGGGGCCAGTGTTCCAAGCCTTTTCAGTTAGCCCTCCAGGCTTCGCAGGGTGGTCTACGTGATTGTGGGGTTCATGAGCAGTATTCAGATCAGCCTCCCATCAGTGCTCAGCCTCTTCAGAGTGTTCATGGGGGCCATTCAGGACGTCAGGGCCAGCAGCCCCATCAGCCAAAATGTTGTTACGGTTGTGGTAACCCAGGTCTTTTTGTCAAGTTTTGCCCTCGAGCAATGGGCAACACTCAGCAGCGGGGTCCTCGTCCCATGATTTAGGCCCCACCTGACCCACAGCCCAGCCAGCCAGAGGCGGGGGTTGAGAGCGTAGAGGTGGAGGTCGAGACTGTAGAGGTGGAGACCGTCCCGCCGGAGGTAGAGGTCAGCCATTGGATGACCGTCCTATAGACATAGCTCAGAGGGGAGGTGCTGATCCCCGATTTTATGCTTTACAATCTAGGCCAGAGGCAGAGGCATCAGATGTTGTGATTATGTAAGGCCCCGTAAACTTTTTGTGCATAAGACCTAGTAGTTATGGTGTCATGGTCCGAATAATGTGTTAAGAATGCGTAGAATTCTTCACGGCGAGATTGCTCGCTGCGGTTCGGATCCTTGGTAGTGATTTAAGTTTTGAAAATTTAAAGAATAGATTTTACCAGAAAGGTGTCAATTCTGCGGTCACGAATGCGATCGCAGATCTGCTATGCAGACCGCATTCCTGCCTCAGAGTTTAACAGAAGGTTTACAAAATTTGGTATTGAGAATGCGGTCGATATGCGATCGTATAATGGATCTACGGACAGCAGATCTACCGCATAAATTCTCAAAGGGTTTTGGGTGGAAAATCTGTGGTGCACTATGCGACCGCAGATCAAGAATGCGGACCGCATTTTAGTCGCATTCCATAACAGAACTTGTGTCGCGGTCACTATGCGGACCGCATGTTGATTCTGCGATCGCAAATGCGACCACAGAATTGACCAGGCCCAGGAATTTAATAAAATTCAACCCGACCTCTTCTTTAATATAATGCCTTTCTCTTTCATTTTATCATATCATCTTACAAAAATTAGAGAGAGAAAAGAGGTATTTTAGAGAGAGAAGTCTTTCATCCTCAAAGATTGCTCCAACTACTTAGTTCAAAGGATTCTAGGGCAAAGATTCAACTTCCCCCAAATCATTTCAAGGTAAAAGCCCTAGCTATTTTCTCTAATTTTCAGTTTTAAAAGGGTAAAGAGAGGTTTGCATATAATAGCTTTTGAAACTAGAATTTTACACTCATGCATGATTATTGAACTTGATTTTTAGTAAAGAGGAAGTGAATAGGCGTAAGAATCTGCGAAACAAGGTCGGCAAAGCTAGGATAGCTTGGGTAAGCATAAAGTAGGAAGTTAAAGGAAGAAAACTTGATACCAGGTATGTATGGCTAATTTTGATTCTTGTGAAATTGCCCCTCTGTGTGAATTTTGTTTGGTTCATGCTAGTTTGACAAATTGTGTGAAATTCTTGATGTTGTTGTTAGATACTTAAATTTGTTGTCGAACTATGAATGATGTAGTATGGGATAGAACCGGGAGATAAATGAGAGTCGAAATTGGTAATGAATTGTGAAAAATGGTTATGATGGCATATGTGGTACATTGTGGAAAAGAAACGAAAACACTTGAGGGTTGGTAAGTCGTTGAATAATACGGTATGAACACTCTTGACTTTGGAAACATTGTAACTTTCTTGTAATATTGGTTTGAGAAGAAACTGTGAACATGAACCAACTTGTAAGTTGCTTATTTGAAATTGTTGTAATTGTGTGTAGTGACTTATCTGCTATTTGTGATTGTTGTGTTTGAAACTGTACGGTGGGATCGAGTTGCGCGCCGCAACATGAAGAAATAAGGTGTGGGTTGGGGTGATAAGGGTGGCCGAGGTAATAAGGGTGGACGAGGTAATAAGGATGGAAAGCGATCGAAATTGCAAATGAAATTGAAACAAAATCATTGATATGATATTGTGAAAGGAGACAGCAGGAGAGTTTGCAACCTGTGGGGCACTGATTGCCCCTTTGTTTGACTACTTGTGATTTATGTGGTTGATTTGTTGTTGTTCTATTTGTTCAACTTAAACGTGCTTCGTGTTGAGACTTATATGAAATGAGAAAAATGTAGAAAACATGGTTAGGTGGCCTAATTGATCCTTGATGTAATTTATTGGTTGTCTTGTCGTCATGATTCTTGTTTGAAGCTTGAGTTTACTTGGGACAAAGTTTGTCCATACATACCAGTACAATTCAAGTGTACTGACGTCCTTTTTGCCGGGGACGCTACATTCGTGTTATAATTGTAGGTGGGTCAGTAGCAGGCACTTCAGCTCATCGGTAGTAGTATCCTTCACTTTCCACTGCCCGCTTTGGTGAGCCCCTTTCTTCCTCAGGGCCCTATGTGGTTCGCGCCACTTTTGTTTAGATTCCATTTTTGTTTTGTAAGGTATAGCCAGAGCCTTGTTACCGGCAAGTATAGTATTCCCCTTTTTGTATCCTAGAGGCTCTGTAGACATGTAAACTGTGGGATTCCAATCTTATGTATATATATTGTGTTATGTCGGGCGTTGTAAAAACTGTAAACCTGTTAATGAATCACTTGTATGGTTTTGCTTGTTTATTGTGAAATCATTTATGATTGGTAAGATATTTGGTTAATGTGAAGCAATAAACACCGGGGTAACGCGTGGGAATGAAAGGCACCCAGCTCCGCTTGACTGGGGCAACCTGGTCAGGCGCCGGTCATGTCCCCCAATTTGGGGCGTGACAGATTACAGGTACCATTCTTGTTTGTGACAGAGGTGCTTCAGTATTATTTGACCCAGGGTCTACATATTTATATGTGTCTTCCTACTTTGTACCATGCCTGGCCGTGCCTAGCTATGCCCTGGATAATCCAGTTTATGTGTCTACACTAGTGGGCAACTCTATAGTAGTCGACCGGGTGCATCGTTCGTGCGTGGTTATATTCGGGGGTCTTGAGACCCGTGTTGATTTATTGCTATTAGACATGGTGGATTTTGATGCATATTAGGGATAGATTGGTTGTCCCTGTATCATGCTACCTTAGACTATCATGCCAAGACAGTGACCTTGGCCTTTCCAGAATCACCCCGACTAGAGTGGAGATGAACCTCAGGCCACTCCGTTTGCACTGTTATTTCCTATGTTAAGGCTAGACGCATGGTCGAGAAGGGTGTCTAGCTTATTTGGCATATGTTTGTGATTCCAGCGTGGAAATTCCTTCTATTGATTCAGTTCCTATTGTATGAGAGTTTCCTGAGGTTTTCCTTTTAGACCCACCGGGAATGCCACCCGACAGGGATATTGATTTTTGTATTGATCTGGCACTGGGCACTCAGCCCATCTCTATTCCACCCCTATTGTATGGCCCCACCGGAGTTAAAGAAGTTAAAAGATCAGTTGCAAGACCTTCTAGAAAAGGGCTTTATCAGGCCCAATGTTTCTCCCTAAGGTGCACCTGTGTTATTTGTGAAGAAGAAGGATGGCTCGATACGGATGTGTATTGATTATCGGCAATTAAACAAAGTGACAATAAAGAACAAGTATCCACTACCGATGATTTATGATTTGTTTGACCAGCTCTATGGAGCGAGGGTGTTCTCAAAAATAGACTTGAAGTCGGGCTACCATCAGCTGAAGGTCAGGGCGGCTGACATTCCTAAGACAGCCTTTTGCACTAGGTACGGCCATTATGAATTCTTGGTCATGTCTTTCGGGTTGACCAATGCTCCAGCAGCATTCATAGAGTTGATGAATTAGGTGTTCATATCTAGATCTGTTCATGATAGTATTTATAGATGATATCCTGGTATACTCCCGCAACCAGGAATAGCACGAGCAGCACCTCAGAGTGGTCCTTCAGACTCTGAAGGATAATCAGCTATATGCCAAGTTTTCAAAATACGAGTTCTAACTATGTTCGGTGGCATTTCTGGGTCATATCGTATCAGTAGAGGGTATTCAGGTGGACCCAAAGAAGATTGGGGCGATTCAGAGTTGGCTCAGACCATCCTCAGCCATAGAGATTCATAGCTTTCTTGGTTTGGAGGGTTATTACCGTCGGTTTGTACATGGATTTTCATCTATTTCATCGCCATTGACCAAATTGACCCAAAAGGGTGCTCATTTTAAGTGGTCGGATGAGTGTGAGGCGAGTTTTCAGAAGCTCAAGGTTGTTTTGACCACAGCTCCAATGTTAGTTCTGCCAGAGCAGGGCCTTACACAGTTTACTGTGATGCATCACGTACTGGGCTTGGAACCGTATTGATACAGGATGGCAAGGTTATTGCTTATGCTTGGAGATAGTTGAAAATCCATGAGAAGAATTATCCAGTTCATGATCTTGAGCTGGCAGCGGTGGTTCATGCCTTAAAAATTTTGAGCCATTATCTATATGGTGTGGCATGTGAGGTGTACACGGATCACAAAAGCCTACAGTAATTATTCAAGCAAAAGGAGTTGAATTTGCGACACAGGAGATGGTTAGAGTTGCTGAAGGACTATGACGTTACTATCCTATATCACCCATGTTAGGCTAATGTGGTGGCCGATACGTTGAGTAGAAAGTCTGCTAGCATGGGTAGTCTCGCTTATATCCCGGTCAGTCAGAGACCACTTGCTCTAGATGTCCAGGCCTTAGCCAATCGGTTTGTGAGACCAACCAGTTTGTGAGACTAGACATTTCTGAGCCTAGTCGCTCGTTCATCTCTATTAAAGAGGATCCGTGAGAGGCAGTTTGATGACCCTCATTCACGTGACTTGAGAGATACTGTACAGTAGGGAGGTGCCACAAAGGTAACTCTAGATGATGACGGAGTATTGAGATTGCAGGGTCGAGTTTGTGTGCCCAATGTTGAGGGGATTCGAGAGTTGATCTTAGCGGAGGCCCACAGTTCGTGGTATTCTATTCACCCGGGCGCCGCGAAGATGTATCAGGACTTACGACACCACTATTGGTGGTGCAGGATGAAGAAAGATATCATTGCGTATGTCGCTAGATGTCTAAACTGTCAGCATGTGAAATATGAGCACCAGAGGCCCGATGGTGTATTCCAGAGAATTGAAATTCCTGAGTGGAAATGGGAGCGGATTACAATGGACTTTGTTACAGGACTTCGTTTGACTCGGAGGAGATTTGATGCTATTTGGGTCTTTGTTGATAGGCTAACCAAGTCAGCACACTTCATTCCAGTATCTGTCTCCTACTCGTCGGAGAGGCTAGCAGAGATTTACATCAGGGAGATTGTTCGCCTTCATGGGGTACTGGTGTCTATTATCTCAGATCAGGGTACGCAGTTTACCTTGCGTTTCTAGAGAGCGGTCCAGCAGGGGTTAGGCACCCAGGTTCAGTTGAGTACAGCTTTTCATCTTCAGATGGACGGTCAGTCCGAAAGGACTATTCAGATCCTAGAGGACATGCTCAGAGCCTATGTCATTGATTTTGGAGGCTCGTGTAACCATTTTTTGCCATTAGTGGAGTTCGCCTACAACAACAGCTACCATTCTAGCATTCAGATGGCTCCGTATGAGGCGTTGTATGGTAGGCGTCTCTAGTAGGATGGTTTGAGCCGGGAGAGGCTCGGTTGTTAGGTACGGACTTAGTTCCAGAGGCCTTAGACAAGGTCAAGACTATACAGGAGAGATTGCGTTCAGCTCAGTCCAGACAGAAGACTTATGCGGATCATAAGGCCAGAAATATGGATTTCATGGTTGGTGAGCGAGTATTGCTCCGGGTGTCGCCTATGAAGGACGTGATGAGGTTCGAAAAGAAGGGCAAGCTCAGTCCTAGGTATATTGGTCCATTTGAGATTCTGGACCGAGTGGGAGAGGTGGCTTACAGACTAGCATTGCCACCTAGCTTATTAGCCGTGCATCTAGTTTTTCATGTATCTATGCTTCGGAGGTACCACGGCGATCCTACACATGTGTTAGACTTCAGTACTGTGCAATTGGACAATGATCTATTCTACGAGGAGGAATCGGTGGCCATTCTAGACCCGCAGGTTCGACAGTTGAGGTTGAAGAGTTTTGCTTCTATGCGTGTTTAGTGGAGAGGTCAGCCTCCTGAGGCATCGACCTGGGAGTCCGAATCTGATATGCGGAGCCGTTACCCACATTTATTCCCCGACTCAAGTACTTCCTTCTATTATCCATTCGAGGAAGAACGGTTGTTTTAGAGGTGGAGGATGTGACGACCCAAAGGGTCATCACCTGTTCTCCTCATTTGTCTCACGCTTTTCGAGGCCTTCAAAACCTTATCTTATATTGCATCGATTTACGTGCATAGTCCGGACATGTAGCCGAAAAGATTTTGAGCTAGAATATGTGAATTCTATGAAAAATTTGAAGACATTTGATATTAATATTGATATAGTTGACTTCGGTCAACATTTTTTGTAAATAGACCCGGACCCGAGATCGGACGGTCCCGGAAGGTCCGTAGGAAAATATGGGACTCGGGCATGCGTCTGGAGTCTAATTCTGAGGCCTAGACCCCCAGACATGAATTTTTTTGTTAAATTGTTTTTGCTGAAATTATTAAATGAAAATGGATTAAATGACCATGGTATCGGGCTCGTATTTTGGTTCCGATGCCTGGTACAAGTCGTAAATATTGTTTAAGTACTTCCTGCAAAGTTTGATGACATTTGAATGTTGTTTGATGTGTTTTGAACCATGAGCTCCAAATTTGAAAGTTTATGAAGCTAAAGGAAGAAAAACCATGAATTTGAGGCTTGATCTTATGAAAATGATGTCATAATGGCGATTTGATCGCGCGAGCAAGTTCGTAGTATGTTTTTGAAGTTTTGTGCATGTTTGGTTTGGATCCCGAGGGCTCGGGTAAAGATTTGATAGGCCGTTAGAGCAGATTTTGAAAAATAACACAGCTGGTATTTTTTCCCCAGCTGATATCTTCGCAATTGCGAAGAATTACTCGCAATTGCGAAGTGTTCCAGAAACAAGCTAAGTTCGCAAAAGCGAACAATAAATCGCAAATGCGAAAAGGCCCTTAAATGGCTTGGGTTCGCAAATGTGAACCAAGGATTACAAATGCGAAGATGCGCAGTAAGCCTCAAGTTCGCAAATGCAAACTATATCTCGCAAATGCGAGGCTGACAAACTTGGGCCAAGTTCGCAAATGTGAACGGTTTCTCGCAAATGCGTGGATAACAGTCAAAACCTGCTAAGTTCACAATTGCGAACAAATGTTCGCAATTCCCATATACGCAGCTGTGCAATCTGATACTTAAACGAATTTTAAACCCTTTTTCTTCATTCTTTCAAAACCCAACACACCACACACGATTCTCCATGAACAAGATCACTCCAAATCACTTGTAAGTCACTTTTTACTTAATTCTTTCAATTCCTAACATCATTAAACATGTTTTCCAAGAGAAATCAAAGGTTTTCATGGTCGAAATTGTTGTTTTTGGGTAGAACCTAGGTTTCTCATGAATTGGGAAATTAGACCTCGATTTGAGGTCCAATTTCGAAACAATTCATATAATTGAACTCGTGAGGGAATGGGTGACCGGATTTTTGTCTGAACCCCGAGTTTCGGCCACGTGGGACCGGGGGCATTTTGGGAATTTTTGGGTTAAACTTTTAGAAAACCATTTTTAAGCATCCAAATCCGAGGTTGTACCATTTTTAAACCAATTTATATAGTATTTATTAAAGTAATTGAACCAATTGTGATTAGTTTCGAGCAAGTTGAAGGTTGAAATTCGAGGTAAAGCTATAATTGAATGATAATTGGACTTTAAGGCTTAGAGGTAAGTGTTTGATTTATCCCAGCTTGAGGGAATAGGATTTAATGTGCTAATTGCTATGTGATAGAGTTCGGTGTTTGGGCTGTGGTGACGAGCATCCATACACTAGCATCTAGAATGACCATGAGTCGTTTGTTGACATATATTGTAAGTTAACTTGGGATGTTTCTAAGTCATAATCTTGAACCCTTGCTGGGTTGTGAAGTTGATTATTATTTTCCCTTGCCGGGACTTTTTTGTAAAGTTGATTATTGTTTCCCTTATCGGGACCTTACTGTGATGATTATTGTGTCCCCTGCTGGGACGGTTCATGTTAATTGTTTCACTCTTTTGCCCTTAACTGTGATTATTATTTGGGTGAGGAAGAGTGATAATGCACGAAGCGTGATGTCGTGCCTTGTTTATTGATTATGCACGAAGGATCATGTTGTGCCTTGTTTATTGATTATGCACGAAGGATCATGCTGTGCCTTGTTTATTGATTATGCACGAAGGACCATGTCGTGCCTTGTTCTATTGATTATGCATGAAGGATCATACTGTGCCTTGTTATATTAATTACGCATGAAGGAACATTCCGTGGCGTTGTTATTTGAACCAAGCACGAAGGATCATGCTGTGCCATGGATGTGAGGATGAGAGTAAAATCACGAAAGGTGATGTCGTGCACTTTTATTTGATTATTTGGTGAGGATGAGAGTAAAAGCACGAAGGGTGATGCTGTGCAACTATTTGAATTTCTTATTTTGGTGATAGCTATTCTTACTACAGTCTGATTCTCTTTACTGATTTGTTACATGTTCCTGATTGTGCTTCCCTAGCATGATACTCCGTTGTTAATTGTGCTACTTGATAATTCTATTATTTTGTGGTATACATATATAGAACTGCACAGGTTTATGTGAGTGTCTGGTCCTAGGCTTGTCTCTACTTCGCCGGGATAGGCCAGGCACCTACCAGCACATGGGGTCGGATTGTGCTGATACTGCACTTCTGTGCGTTTTTGCACAGGTACATGTTTCGAGCAGGAGTAACAGCAGCAGTAGAGTACCTGTGGGATTTCTGAGCACTCTGAGACCGAGGTAGCTTAAAGGCGTCCACAGGCCCGGCGTCTCTTCTATTTATTTTTGCTTATTACTGTGGTCTCATTGTTCCGAGACAGACGGATGTTCATTATTTTCTTTCAGTCATTATGTGTAGTTATTCTTTAGTAGTTCGTGAGTTGGTGACTCCACATCTTGGGAAGAGGATTGTGTCAGTGTTTTACATTATCATTATTCATCTCTATTTCGAAAGACTTCCGCATTTAACAAATTGAGTAATTATTTCTTGTTATTGAATATGAGAACAAAAATGATAGTATGAATTGGAAAATGTTGAATGAATTGGTTTGCCTAGCTACCACTAGTAGGCACCATCACGATCCTGATGACGGGGGGAAATTTGGGTCCTGACATTGTGTCATTTAACATGAGAAACTGGTAATTAGCTTTCAACTGGCAATGTCTTGTAAACGGGTTTTAAGCAAATGAAATGCAATGACCCTGAATTTTAAGGGTAGGGATATTTTCAAAGTAAAAGACAAAACTTATCTAGGTAGGAAGGCCGATTACTCTGACTATGCCATGCATTTGGAACACCGATCCAGTCTTTCCTACCAAATCCTTGTTGACTTTAATTTCTCCTTTCATCAACCCAAACCTTTCTTGACTTTCCACTTTCATTTCACCAAATCATTCCTCACTTTCGCCTTATGGTGCCCGTTAGGGTTTTCACCAATAAGACTCTCTCATTTTATTTTCTCTCAAACTTGCGTCGCCTTATGGTGCTCGTAAGGGTTTTCACCAACAAGACTCTCTCATTTTATGTCTCTCAAACTCATATTCGCCTTATGGTGCCCGTGAGGGTTTTCACCAATAAGACTCTCTCATTTTATTTATATTTTCCATCTTCAAACTCCCGGGTATTGTTCATGATATGTTTTCCTTTATTCTTATTGCATTGTCATTTCCTTGAAACTAATCAGAAGGTCTTTCCTTTGGACCGTAATGTGGCTTTTGGATGGGTTTAGAAAGAAGGGTATAAAGGCTCAAATTTACAACTTGGTTTCAATAATTACAACTCTCGGAATCATATAAACATAACTTCTGCCCCAGTTTCAATTTTTGGGGAAACTTGGATTTTCTTTCTGTTGTGACTGAACCTCGTTGAGGCTGCCTATGTACCCTTTCGGGATCATGTCAAACGTAGTTCAGATCATAAGATCACTTTATTGTTGCAATTTGACTTTTCCCGATTTTCTTCTTTTGTATATATTTTTTCTTTTCATTTTTTCCACATATCTTTTCTTTTCAATTTTCTTTTTTTTCAATCTTTTTTTTTCTTTTTTCAATCTTTTTTTTCTTTCTTTTCTTTTTCATTTCATCATTCATTTTTAACTTCATCATTGATTCCGAGAGAGGGGTATGAAAGAATAATATGATAAGGCTCAACGGGATAGCAATGGGTAAAGTGTTTGGATAGAGAAATAAAATGCCTTCATCATTTCAATTTCAAAAATATGACAAATATAATTGCATACATGAAAGGAATCATACGTAATATCTCTTGACTGCATCAGAGTTAATGGCAGTCTCTACACATTTCCCTTCTACATCTGTCAGATATAAAGCTCCGTTGGACAACACCTGGGATACAATAAATGGCCCTTGTCAATTAGGCGCAAACTTTCCTTTTGCTTCTGCCCAGTGTGGTAAAATACGTTTCAACACCAATTGTCCAACATCAAATTTTTGTGGACGTACTTTCTTGTTATATGCTCTGGCCATCCTTTGTTGATACAGCTGTCCGTGACATACTGCTGTCAATCTTTTCTCGTCAATCAAACTTAATTGCTCTAACCGGGCCTTTACCCATTCATCATCATCAATTTCAGCCTCAGCTATAATTTGAAGGGAGGGTATTTTCAGCAGGTATCACTGCTTCCATTCCATACACCAATGAGTAATGGGTCACACCAATTGAAGTACGCACAGTAGTGGGATAACCCATTAGAGCAAAGGGTATTTTTTCATGCCATTGCCTTGATTCCTCTACCATTTTTCGAAGGATTTTCTTAATATTCTTATTTGCAGCTTCAACTGCTCCATTTGCTTTAGGCCGATAAGGTGTAGAATTACGATGCATAATTTTAAATTTCTGACATGTCTCCGCCATAAGATGACTGTTAAGATTGGCTCCATTATCTGTAATAATCACCTTGGGAATTTCGAAGCGGCAAATGATGTTTGTATGTACAAAATCCACTACTGCCTTCTTTGTTACTATTTTGAATGTCTTCGCCTCCACCCATTTAGTGAAATAATCAATGGTTACTAGAATAAACCTGTGCCCATTAGATGTTGTGGGTTCTATCGGACCGATGACATCCATGCCCCAGGCGACAAAAGGCCATGGTTCATATGGCGGGAAATGAATCAAGTCCCCGTGTGTCTGGCATTGATGGCATTTCCGTACATATCTGATACAATCTCTCTCCATAGTAAGCCAAAAATATCCAGCCCTTAGTATTTTCTTTGCCAAAACATATCCACTCATGTGGGGTCCACATGTTCCTGCATGTATCTCAGTTATGATTGTATCAGCCTGATGTGCATCTATACATCTTAATAAACCCAAATCCGGGGTTCTCTTGTATACCATTCCTCCGCTGAAGAAAAATCCACTCGCTAGTCGTCTTATGGCCCTTTTCTGATCTCCCGTAGCTTGTACTGGGTACACCCCCATTCTCAAATATTCTTTGATATCATGGAACCATGGTTCACCATGAAGTTCTTCTTCTACTATAAAACAATAAGCATTATGATCATGCACTTGTATTTGCAATGGATCTACATAAGCTTTATCTGGATGATACAACATAGACGACAATGTGGCCAGAACATCTGCAACTTCATTGTGCATTCTTGGAATATGCTTGAATTCTATGGATTGAAACTTTTGACATAGTTCATGTAGACATTGTCGGTACGGTATAAGCTTCAAATACCTTGTCTCCAATTCACCCTGAATTTGATGTATCTAGAGATCCGAGTCACCCCTGACCAAAATCTCTTGAACACCCATGTTTATTGCCATTCATAATCCCAATATACATGCTTCATATTTGGCCATATTATTAGTATAGAAAAAGCGGAGCTGAGCGGTAACAGGATAATGCTGACCCATTTCTGAAATGAGCACTGCTCCAATTCCAATACCTTTGCTATTGACAACCCCATCAAAGTATAATTTCCAACCCGACTTTTCGTCTTGTTCCAATTATTCAATATTCATTGTCTCCTCATCAGTAAAGTATGTCTTCAGTGGTTCATACTCATCATCGACTGGATTTTCTGCTAAATGATCAGTGACTACTTGTGCTTTCATTGCAATGCAAGTTATATAAACGATATAAAACTCGGTAAGAAGAATTTGCCATTTAGTGAGCCTTCATGTGGGCATAGGCTTCTAGAAGATGTACTTTAGTGGATCTAAACGAGATATGAGATAAGTGGTGTAAGCCGATAGGTAATGTTTCAACTTCTGTGTAACCCATGTTAAAGCACAACATATTCTTTCCAACTGAGTATATTTTACCTCGTAAGATGTAAATTTCTTACTGAGGTAGTATATTGCTTGCTCCTTCTTCCCTGTTTCATCGTGCTGCCCCAGTACACAACCAAAGGAATTATCCAATACGGTCAAATAAAGGATCAAGGGCCTTCCAGGTTCTGGAGGAACCAACACAGGCGGATTGGCCAAATATTCCTTGATTTTGTCAAATGCATCTTGACATTCCTCAGTCCAATTCACCGCAGCATCTTTCTTTAATAATTTGAAAATAGGCTCACAAGTTGACGTTAGTTGGGCAATAAATCTGCTAATATAATTCAACCTGCCTAACAAACTCATCACATCTTCTTGCTCTTTGGCGGAGGAAAATCTGAATTGCCTTAATCTTTGACGGTCCAGTTCAATACCGCGCTGTCTTGCCACGAACCCTAATAACTTTCTTGATGTTACTCCAAAAGCACATTTTGCTGGATTGAGCTTGAGATTGTATCTCCGAAGCCTCTGGAAGAACTTCCTCAAGTCTTTGACATGATCACACTGCTTCTTAGATTTAATAATAACATCATCCACATACACTTCAATCTCTCGATGTACCATGTCATGAAACATAGTGGTCATTTCTCTCATATATGTAGCTCCAGCATTTTTCAACCCAAAAGGCATTACTCTGTAGCAATATGTTCCCCAAGGTGTGATAAAGGCTATCTTTTCTGCATTTTCTTCGTCCATCAAGATCTGATGATAACCCGCATAACAATTCACAAAAGAACCAATCTCATGTTTGGCACAATTATCAATTAATATGTGGATGTTTGGCAATGGAAAATCATCCTTTGGACTTGCTTTATTAAATTCTCGATAATCAACGCACTCTGGTTTTTTCAACTTTCTTCATAACAGGTACAACATTGGCTAGCCAGGTGGGGTATTTGGTGACCCGTATGACCTTTGCCTCAAATTGCTTGTTGACTTATTCTTTTATTTTCACACTGATGTCTGTTTTGAACTTTCTCAACTTCTGCTTAACGGACTGGCATTCTGGATAAATAAGCAATTTATGTACCACCAAATTAGTATTGAGCCCTGGCATATCATCATAAGACCATGCAAATATGTCATTGTACTCATGTAATAACTTGATCAAGTCCTCTCTGAGTGAGTCTTCCAAGTGCACACTAATATTTATTTCTCAAATATTCTCCTCATCCCCCATATTAATAGACTCCATCTCATTTAATTTTGGTTTGGGTTTCTCTTCGTAGTGACTCAAATCCTTACTAATTTCCTCCAAGACTTCCGCATCCTCATATTCCACTACATTATCATGTTCAATTACTTGTATAACTATCTGATTATCAAGACTGGACAAAGAATCCTTCATGTATGACACATCATTGAAATTAGTGAAAATTGGACTGTAAAAGAAAAGAAAAGAAAAGAAAATAAGGCTACAAAAATAGAGGAAGAAAGAAATTGCATTTCATTAAACTTTGAAAGGTAACAAGATTTGGATACATCTGACTAGACGGAACATAGGATTACAATTTCTGAAACAAGACAGATTTAGGAATGGAACATTAAATCTAACTACCACAACTCCCTTCTGAATGGAAGAGGAGTAGCTTCCCAGTTATTTAGCCTGATCTAGGGTCCAACAAACTGAACGTCCATCTTGCTTGTACCCTCGGCTGCCTCTACCATGTTCACACCTTCAAACAACCTCTCAAATCTTTCTAACAGCTCCTTATTTGGCCTTATCTCTGCATGGCTAGGCATGACTGTCGCCAGACGTCTTTGTATACCAGGCTTGACGAAGGAATAGGAAAGTTTTGGAATAGGTTTGGGAAGGGTCCATCCTTTCTTTTTCAATCTTTTGGCTCTTTGTATGTCGGCGATGGTTGCCTTGAAACCCAAGCCGAAAGTATTAGTGCTACCCGGAAGATATACTGGTTGTATTATTCCTTGTAGAGCAACTCCTAAACTTTTTCCCAGAGAGAACCCATTTTTTAACATTTCCTTAGCAACCATAACTGTCGCAGGGGTTACTTTGGGTATTGGGATGCTTTCACCTTCAGATATCTTATTCACAGACATAGTTTCCATCACTTGGTACACCCAAGGATCTTTGTCACCCTCGAATTCTTCGAATGGCGTGATGGTATTGCAAACATTACCTTTACCATGCACAACTATCTCTTGCTGATCCCATTCAAACTTCACCATTTGATGGAGTGAAGAAGGAACAGCTTTAGCAGCATGGATCCATGGACGTCCTAACAGGAGATTATAAGACACGGCAATATCCAACACTTGAAACTCCATGGTGAATTCCACCGGTCCGACGGTGAGTTCTAATATGATATCTCTGACAATGTTCTTCTCGCCTCCATCAAATCCTCTCATACATATGATGTTTCTATAAATTCTTTCATGATCAATATTCAGTTTGCCCAAAGTAGATAATGGGCAAATATTGGCACTTGACCCGTTATCGACCAGGACACGGGTCACCACTGATTCCTTGCACTTCACTGTGAGATATAGCGCCTTGTTATGCTCTGTCCCTTCCAACGGCAGTTCATCATCTAAGAATGTTATTCTGTTTGCCTCAAAGATTTTGTTTGTGATCTTTTCTGGTACATGAGCTTCATTTAGGATCTTTATTAACGCCTTTCGGTGTTTATTAGAATGAATCAATAGAGATAGCAAAGATATTTGAGCTGGTGTCTTCCTCAGTTGCTCAACTATGGAATAATCTTGAGCTTTCATTTTCTTTAGTAATTCTTTGGCTTCTTCTTCAGTGACTGCTTTCTTTACGCTGGATTTTATTTCACAACTTTCGACTTCCTTAATTCATCGGGAGCAAAACATCTCCCTGGCCGGGTCAAACCATCGGTTTCGCAGATCTCCCCCTTGATTTCTTTTCCTTTATACATGACAATTACCTTGTCATAATTCCAAGGTACGGTTCATTATCGGCATCTGAACGACTGGCTTGAAAACAACTGGTTCTATATGTACCCATTTCATTGTCAATACGGGTTTCACCCCAGGTACCATCACTTTTACAGGTTCAGGTTCAACTATCACTGTTGGATGACTTACAGGTGGCCTGACTGATATTTTCTTACTCCCGACTTTCTCCTCTATCTTGTTGTTTACTTTGATCATCATTACAGCCTGAGAGGGCTTTTTGCAACTTTCTCCTTGTACTAGCTCTATCATGTGTGTCTCATGGTGCACAGACAAAGGATTTTGTGTTATATTAGGAGCCTCGGGGGCTTGTACCTCAATTTTTTTGGAGTCAATGAGTTCCTATATTGTAGATTTCAGGTGCCAACATTTCTCTGTGTCATGTCCCGGGACCCCGGAACAATATTCACAATGGATAGATTGATCCAAATTTCTCGGTGGAGGGTTGGGAATTTTAGGCTCTATGGGATTCAGCATCCCAAGTTGTCTTAATCGCTGGAAGAGGCTGGTATATGTCTCGCCCAGAGGAGTAAATGTTTTCTTTCTTTGAGCCTTGTCGTTCTTGACTTCAGGGTCGGGACGGAAACTGGTTCTATTGGGATTCTGTAGGTTTTTGGTGGCGGGTATGTATTTTGGGCGTGGTAGATATTCTGAGGTGCTGGGGTTCGCCATGAAGGAGAAGGTGGTGGGTAAGATTGGGCGTAATGGACAGAAAATTAAGGACCAATCGGAGGTTAATAATGTTGAGGTGGGCTATATGGTGTTGGTGAGTAAGGTTGATATGGGCAAGGCTGATGGTGATACGGGTTGGGGCCCCAGGACCAAGACCTTCCCTCTATAACTGCCACTTCTTCTTTCTTTTTCTTCCCAATTGCTTCTCCTGTCCCCGTCTGAATTGCTTGATTTGTAGCCTTAATGGCTGAATAGCTCATGATTTTATTTGTTTTCAATCCTTCTTCAACAAAGCTTCCCATCTTTACCACCTCATTGAAGGTCTTTCCGATTGCAGACACCAGATTCTCGTAATATGTCGGCTCCAAAGCTTGTAAGAAACAATCTACCATTTCTCCTTCTTTCATTGGTGGATCCACACGAGCCGCCTGCTCTCTCCACCTAAAACCATACTCCCAAAAACTTTCTCCGGGCTTCTTTTCCATTTTGGTCAATGACAACCTATCCGAGATAATTTCCAGATTATATTGAAGATGGTTCGCAAAATGATTGAGCCAAATCATCCCAAATGAACCATCTGGTATGATCTTGACAGGTGTACCATTCAAGTACTGAGCTGCTAAGACCTTGGCTGAAATAAGCCATGAGTAGTTCGTCTTTTCCCCTAGCTCCATGCATTTTGCTGCAATATCTTCTCAGATGTGCTACTGGATCACCATGTCCATCATACATGTCAAATTTTGTCAATTTAAACCCCGTTGGCGTTGTACTTCAGGGAACAAACACAAGTCCTTGTATGCCACGCTAACTTGACCCCCTAGACCCTGCATATTGTGAAATGATTGCTCAAAACTCTTCATTTTCCTGGCCATTTCCTCTTGTTCAGGATTTCTAACGGGTTTCTCCTCTTCCGTCATATCCGATAAGAGGGGTATAAGAATCATGTTGTCAGAAGGTGGATTCTGGAGGGTAGTAATGGTTATCCCGGATATGAAACACTCGCTCACTAGAGGATATGTGCAAGTTGGCTGGTGGTGGTGCCACATATACTGGAACAGCCTGTGGTGGCGGTGGTGGAGCTTGTTTAAGAATTAAGGGTGGTGCTTGTGATGTAGTGGCGTAATAGGGTGGGTATGTAGGGTATATAGAAGATGAGTTCATTGTGGGTAGATCTAAGTATGGGATCGGTGGAGTGATATATGTGGGATTGGTTGGGTAGGTGGGTAAGGGTTGTCCCCTCGACCAAGCATGATACATTTCAGACATCTGCTATTTAAGCTTATACATTTCTTCCATCATGCTATTAACATCTACTACTTCCTCCTCTTGCACGGGGTCCATGATTATCTGCTCAATTTCTTGAGTAATTGCTTTCGTCATGATTTTGGAACGAGTGTTGTAGTTGTGATGTTACTAACTACTTCATCTGATACTCATCAACGACAAAACTTGTTAGTAGTTAGGCCATAATCACAGGTTTCAAAACATAAAGTTTGCCTGACAATATGCGTCATCCCGGCATTGTTGTCTTTCTTTTGACCTGCCCATTTTATTTTCCCTTTTTTCGGCTTTTCCTTTTCTATCCTTTGTTTCCACCCATGTTCTCTCTCTTGTTTTTAAAAAAAATTCGTTTTCATTGATTCCTTTCTCTTTTTGTTTTTCGATCCTATATGTTTGCCTATCGCACAAGCATTTGCATGTAAGGAAAAATAACGACAACTTTTGGATTTTCAATTTCATTAATACTCAATCATTGATTACAAAAGATGATATTGTATTACAAAATGCAGAAAAATGCATTTCCTAAAATACATTAAAGCTCCTAGTGCCCGAGAGACATTGTTCGATCTTACCGCTGGCCTATGTGCTAATCCCCTTTAAAGTTTATCAAAATCTAACATTACTTATTTTACAAAGATCATTGCTGCTGCGGCAAATGTGGACTGGGTCATATCCTCGCACAGCTGGCATTTCCGTGTAATATAGTGAGCAATGCTGACAATTCTTTCCTTGATAATTCCTTTCTCTAGAAGCAACCTCCCTATCTGTTCGGCACAAGCATCCAAGGTCTGCTGGCTTTTCTTATGAAGCTACTGTAGTTCCATTTCTAAACGAGCCATGGCCATGTAGCAGTTCTTTTTTTCTATATCAAATTCTTTTATTTGTTTGCTACTTTTGACCTCGGCCGTGACAATCATTTTCCTTAGCCGAGCAACTTCGACATTATGTTCATCTTTTAACTGTTGAATCATTCGAGCCCTTTCTTCAACATTCCTGGCCAATTGTTTCCGAACCCCAATTAATTCCTTCTTGGCTTTATTTAGATCAAAACTGTAGTCGTTCACCTTTCGCCACAAATTATCAATTAGTTTTTCATCCCAGGCATGTCGAACTGGGGTTTTGGTTGTTGCTCTCATTTTCAAAATCTAAGCTTTCAAAGTTCCATTTTCTTTAATCAGTTGTTTCTTTTCACCCTCATCTGCCGCTGCTTGTAAGCCGCTTTCGAATTTGAGGTCCTAAACTTGTTTTTCTAACATACTGATTTTGGCTCGGTATTCATTCTCCTTGGCCAACCAATTCCATTGCTCCTTTGACAGCTCGGCAAATTATTGAATGTGAGGTCTCTTCGTCGGTCTTTCATCTCAAAATATCTTCGGTACCATGCAGAATACCCAGTTGACACTTCACCTCAATATCGATTCCTTACACAAGTGTCCACTTTAAAATATTGGCACTCATTCCATATTTGTCGAACTTTTGCCTCAGGAAATTGCCCATCAGGACTGATCTTTATCGCTTGATGGCTAAGATCCCCATCTTTTGGCACAATTTGATATCTTTCGAGTTGTCGTAATACTCGATACGGCGCATAAGGTTGGATCACTTTTGAGTCCCATTAAAAGAAAGTATGATCCTTCTGTTGGCATGTATATGACTTCATTGATAGGCAACCATCCGAATACCGATTCTATCTGACTGGCAGTAAGTGATCGGAAGTATGTGATCCAACCTTTAGACCCTTCTGGCAACCAGGCCTCTTTTGTCCTCATGTAGAATTCTTCAATACAAGTCTTTTCTGATGATCCATAACTCAAAAACAGAGGGTGATGACATAAATGCTTGATCATCCACATTTGTATTAGCAAATGACACCCCTCGATGAAATCTTCTCCCGCTTTGCAGGCTGTGAGAGCACAAAAGATATCAGCCACTATCATTGGCACCAAAGTAAGGAGGGTACTAGCAATCCCGACAACTTTGATGTCGATGTTCCCGTGTTTTCTTGGAAATATTATTAATCCAAGAAAGGCTATTATGAAGGCAAAACACCTATGTTCCTTCCATTTAGCCTGGTTTACTTTGCTGCAGTGTTTGTTTGTTGGAACATTAAATCCTCCAACGTGGTCGTATCTGCGGTATATAAAGTTCATAGTGCAAAACCGGTGGACCAAATCTTCATTGTGAACATTTCTGGTTATTTCCAAAGAGTCGTACAGTGATGGCTCTTGAAGCGACCGGATATTTGTTTTTCAACGGGACCTCATCATTTCCGATGTAGTTAGAAATCTCTTCTAGTGTCGGAGTGAGCTCAAAGTCCGAAAAGTGGAGCACATTGTGTGCGGGATCCTAGCAAACGACTAGTGCTCGAATAATGTCTCCTCGAGGTATGATATCAAGTAGTCTGGTAAGATCTTTCAAATATTTTTTGACCTCATCCTGTCCATCTTGGCCCAAGTCGTTCCACCACAATCGTAACTCCAAGGGGATCTTATTCATTAGTGAAAAAGGTTCGTTATGTATTGTTCTCATCCTACACATTTATTAAAGGTGATTTAAACTCATATTATTTGACTCAAAAACAAAATATTTTTCAAAGAAAATTTTTCATCATTTTTTCTTCAAAAGAATCCCTATTTGCGAATTCAACCTTTCAATACCTCGTGCAAAGATTTCAAGGCTATATTTATTATTTAAGGGAAATGACTTCAAAAGTGGCCATTTTTGCGCAAACATCCTTCCGGCGTCCTTTCGAAATATTCGGTTATTTTCAAAAACGGCATCACTTTGATTTAATTAACATTTTTTGGTTAATTTTTGAAAAGGGGTGGTTGGACCCGTCATGGGGTGCTTACGTATCTCGCGTAGTGGTGAGAATCAAACCATCGTAGTTCGGTCAAATTGTTTTTAGACCAACTATATTGACAAAATTAACCCGACTATTTTCATATTTTTCTCAAAATTTCGGCAGCGTTTCGTTAGTATTTAAACATTGCTATTCTAGAAATTGTTATTTTCTCTCTCTTTTTACTTTCAGGTATTTAGTCGGTCGGCATAATGGCCCGGGACAAATAAATGCAACACATAATCATGCTCGATCTTTAACATCCGGGTTACCTGTCCTAGACGGACCCAACCCCTGTGTTGAGTTCTCTAAGTCAGATATGATGCAAATAATCGTCCTAATTCTAGGCTCAATATCCTGATTTTTAATGGTACTAGACTATGTACCCGAGCGGACAACTCGGATCGAGGAGGGGGCTACATACCGGGGACCCGCGAGATCGTCCGGCTTTGTAACTTTTTTGGCCTCTGTTTCTTATTTGGGTATTGACACTAACAGAAAGGGGAGTCTCAACCAGTAAGCACATCCCCGGAGGTAAGCAGAGAAGGGTTTGCGGCATAATTTTTTATATACAATTCATGTAATATCAAAGCTGTAAACATATAGCACGTTGATAAAAGCATATGATGAAATTAGATATAAATGAAAAATAGCAATTTAACTGAGCTCGAATTCTTAAATCCTGAACCGAACTTCTGGGTTTTTATTCCCCAGCAGAGTTGCCAGAGCTGTCACACCTCCTTTTTACGTCAATTCTCATATATGATTTCGCATAATGCCTTGTTTTTGTTTTACTACACCCCGGAAAAGGTGTATAATAACCAAAGGGAAGGAGTTTTTCCACTTAAAGGATAGTCCAAACGGGATTTATTTCTTAAATTTCAGAGTCGCCACTTGGGAATATAATGGTGTCCCAAGTCACTGATTTAATCCCGAACTGAGGAAATTATGACTTTGTTACAGTCTGCGAATTAGAAATCTGGATAAGGAATTCTGTTAACCCGGTAGAAGGTGTTAGGCACTCCTGGATTCCGTGGTTCTAGCACGGTCGCTTAACTATTGTCTTTGTTTTTTTATCTGAGTTTTCATATGTTTCATTTTCATTCTTTATTAGTGTTCCGCTTTGTCATTTTATAAAGAATTGCGACGTCGCGAAAATGCATTTTGAGTCACACCGTACCAGTACACCTGTGACTTTAGTACACTTCAACTCCGTCGAGATTTGGATTTGGGTCATATAAACGTGCACCCGTATTAGGAATGTATATGTATTACAAATGGTGCCTAAAGTATCTACGTCTTGTTAATTTTGGGAATGACCGTAAAATTCGCTAAACGGTCATTCCGAATCTAGAATTTTATATTGAAACTTATTTGAGGGCCCCACAATTAAGTATTTGTGGTTTAGTGAGGCTCATCTCCATTTTATTAAGGTCCAATCTTAAGTGTACTACATTTTTTCTATTTTTGGTTTTTCATCCTAAATAACCATTGCATTATTATTTACAGCATTATATAAGGATCCAGGCCATATTTATAATTGGGCCTAGACCTTAGACTGGTTCACCAGTCTGCAGCCAAATATAACTGGGTCACTAAGGCCCAGTATCCATTTATTCCTCTGTTTGTAAGCTTAATTGCCATTTTATACTGATTAGGGCCTGAGTTCCTAACTGGGCCCAGATCCTTCGTTTTCGGGGCTAAACGGACAGATATTATCATTTTTAACCATACTTGATAGATGCAGCAATCCACAAACATAATTTGTATTTAATTGCTACTAATTCTAATGTTTATTAACTGATCCAGAATGATGATTTCGCTAATCAATTTGCAGAGTCTAATACTTAAATCACTATCATAACACTAATTGTTTCTGTTGTTTTGCTCAATTAAGAAGATAATATTCCAGTCTAGATAAGAAAATTCGAATTGCTATCATATTACAAAATTACAAAATGAATTTATAGCCATATCAACTAAGGTAACATCATACAATTTTGGATTTCAGAAGCTACTTATGCTTTTAGCATTGACCAATTCGGATTCAAAACTGGGTTCATAGAATGTCTAGGCGTTTATAATTAAAGTCCAACTTATAATAGTTTCAGAATCATGTGATTTAACTGTGATTTTACTAGTTTAATCCTTAAATTTAGTTGATCGTCTATTTAACCTACCATTTATGTCACCGTAGTTTTTACTAAGCTTGAGGCATAGTAATCTAATCTAATGCTTATTACAACCTAGTCCTAATAGAATTACAGCAATCTAAAATTAAACTACATAATGAAAGATCAAATATACAACTGATTATTCTAAAACATGATTATAATTTTATTTTCTTCAACAGCCACTCATATACAACTCCAGGTCATAGTAGTGTGTACCTGATTCAAATACAAATTGATGAGTTCTAGGCTTGGAGAAGAAGAAAAATCAGCAACAGCAACAATGATATAGCAACAGCGAACAAGAAGCAATCAACACAGCAAATCTCAAAATCCATCAGGTAAACCATCAAACAACTCGAGCAAATGATAAACCCCAGCAAAGTTGAAGTAAACAAGTAGAGAAACAACCAGCAGAGATTCCTAGAAATAATATTCGAACTATCGGCTAAGTAGAAGACCAGTAGGATTTTAGTATAGAAGTTTCAGAGCTTTAGTAATTCTGAATTTCTCCTAATCTCAAATTCTCTCAAATTTCCAAGAATCTGAAACCTAAAAGTCTGAACCCCTAATTTAGGCCTAAGACAACCAATTTATAGAGTGAATTGGGAGGGAATTTTGAATTAATTATTCATATATCCCACCCCAACTCTTTTGCAATATTTTCAGTTAAGTATAGGGTTTTTTTAATGAAAATGCATATGAACCCCTGCTAGAAGGTTCTAGGTTATTCTTTATTGTTCTATTGGGCAGAATTGACCTAGTTGCCCTCACTTGCTAAAAATTATTACATCTCTACCTTTTAACTATGCCTAGTTTACCGTTTATTATTCATATATTTTCAGTAAAACCAAGCCTCATTGTCATTTATACTCCATTACTTCTATATTATCCTCAAAAATACCAATTCCCATTCCCCTTTTACCCCTTACACTTATATATATTCACCCGACCTACCCTTAGGTCTGTTAAGACCTGGGGTAATTAACAGTGTTTAAAATATAACCCCTGAGACTTGACGTTATATTTTAGTCAATTTTAGACTAAGTAAAACCCTTTCAGGGTTAACCACTTTACAAAAATAACCACAAACGACTTTACAAGTCAAATATTATACTGTGTTGCAATAATAGCCACAATAATCATTTGCACATATATCCTAAATGTGACTAAGTACTCAGAAGTTCAGAAGAAACAAACATATAAATTGTATTGCAATAATAGCCAGTTTTATGTAATCTTTTACATATAGCCCCAATTACAACTAATTTTAAAATTAATCAGAACTCAGAGAGACAAATTGATAATGGTTGAATCCTAATTAATCAAACCCCTAGTCGAGATAGGATCTATTGAACAAGAGCATCAAACAACTAACAGCATGCGATTTACAGATAGTTACAATCAGAACCAAGAATGCTTAATCGATTTCAAACATACACATGCAATAGATTCAGGTTTTTTTTTAACAAATAAGAGTACAGAAGATGGAAACACAGAAAACAAAAGTGGTTCAGGGTACTTAGCTTTTTTGGGGTTTCTTCTTCTTTCCTTTCTTTTTCTTTTCTTTCTTTCTTCATTTCTTTCTTTCTTCTTTTATTTCTTTTTCTTGGTTCTCCGATGGTTCAAAGACTTTAAGTCTCTTTTGACAATAGATATTTCAAGTAGACTCTGGAAGTCTGATTTGGGTGTGAAAGGGGGTATTTGGAGACCAGGTCTATGGCTTTGAAAGACTTTGGTTTTGGGTGTCAGCCGGAGTAGGGTTCCGGCGAGACATTTTTGAATATTTGACAAATTTGGCTGATATTCGAGAGATGTGACTTGGGTGGGTTGAAAAAGGGTTTTAAGGCGGTTTCGGGGTATTAATATGGGAGACTGACTCATAGTTTGGGTGGTCGTCGGCTAGGGTTCTGGCGACCGGAGTTTCAAGAACTGGGAGATGATGGGGTATTTGGGTAAGGTTAATGGGGTAGGTGTTAGAAGAAGAAGGAAGGGGGTTTGTGAGTGATGGCCTGAGCCGGAGAAGATGAATAGAGGCAGACCACCGGTAGGGTTCCGGTGGTCTGTGAGAGGAGGAGGGGGAATATAGAGGCGGCTAGGGTTAATGTCTTTGGGGGGAAGAGTGTAATGATATGAAATGAACAGGGGGATATATATACTAAACCTAGGTCATTAGTTATAAGTCGTTGGATTAGCTGAGATGAACGGCCAAGATCACTTTGTCCTTTAAACGACGACGTATGGTTTAAGTGTAACCTTACTCCTGTCCGTTAGAATAGATTCTTAGATGGCTGTGATTTATTTATTTAAGCGACATCGGTTGGTTTAAGTATGGCTCTGATTGTATCCGTTAGATTAATGAAATGAACGGCCATGATATCTTCTTCATACGTTGTCATTTAATTTATATGGCAACCGCCTTATTTGGTCCGTTGATTGATTACATCAACGGTCTAGATTTGTTACTTGATACGGCGTCGTTTAGCTTTTTCAAAGCTGGCCGGTTCAATTATGTATTGGGCAAGGCCTGTTGTGTATTGATTTAGGCTAACCAATTCGTGTGTTTGGCCCAAAATACCTTGTATTTTTATATTTTTATATTTATCTTATTTTTGTATTTTTCAAATTGTATTTATTTATTTAATTTCTGTAGTTTACTTGTATTTAGACTTTTTTTCCTTGGTATTTTCATTACTGATATATTCTCCTTTTTTTATTTTGTAATTTTGTAATTTTTCCTTTGATTTTCAAATTTCCTAGTAATTACCTTACATTTTTTGATATTTTCTAATTAATTTCAATTTGTATTTCGTTTCAAATTTCTTTCATTTTATTTTCAACAATTAAACACACACACTGATACTTTTTACACAATAATCAAACCAATTGCAATCAAAAGTCATTTTTGTATTTTTATTTTGGAATTAATTGCTTGGGGAAAAAATCACGTGCTCACAAGTGGTACAAACATATTTACTTCATCATCCTCGGAGGGCTGATTTTGCAAAACAATTGGGTTAAGGGTAACTGCATGCTTCTTTGGTTCATCCCCTTCAGCAATCAAACCTATCGACCCTTTGGGGTCCCAATCATCCTCGATCTCAATCATATGAACGTCTCCACCTTTGTGGTCATGTAGGGGGTTGTTACAAACATTAGGAGTGAGCTCCTTTGCTATGATGACATTGTTGTCAATCAAAGTCTGAATCTTGTCTTTCAATGAATGGCACTCGTCAAGGGTGTGCCCCTTCATGCCGGAGTGATACGCACAGGTCTTGTTGGGGTTGATCCACTGGGAGGGATTTTCTGGAGCTTTGGCTGGGATAGGAGTGACATAACTGACAGCTTTAAGTCTCTCATATAATTGGTCGATTGGCTCAGAAATGGCTGCGTACTGCCTGGGAGGTTTTCGGTCAAAATTTGGTCTGGGCCTTGGGAAATTTTGGCAAGTAGGTGGCGATTGGTAGTGAGAGGGTTGAGTGTTATAAGCTTGGTAAACATGTGCTTTTTTAGAGTATCTGGGTGAAGTGGGTTGATATGTGAGAGGTGGAGAGGACTGGTAAATGTGAGGTAGATAGGAGGGTGCGGGTGCTTGGTAATTTGGGATAGGCTGATATGTAAGTGGAGGTGATGGGTAAGTGTGGTATTTTGGTGGTGATTTGGCTCCTTGTGCGATCATCACGGCACTTACATATTTCTTCTTGGATGTGCCACCAGTTTGTAAAGCTTTATTAGTGGCTTGCAATGCTTCAAGATTTGTTACCATACCATTCTTGATGCCCTCTTCAATTCTTTCTCCAAGTTTGATGATATCAGAGAACTTTTGACCCTCGATCAGTATCAACCTTTTGTAATATTGGGGATCCTGAGCTCGGACAAAGAACTTATTCATTTGTTCTTTTTCAGGGCTGGCCTGACCTTTGCATCTTTTGACCTCCAATGAGTAGCATACTTACGAAATGTTTTGGTGGGCTTCTTCTTGAAATTTTGTATGTAGAACACATCTGATGCGTTCTCCATATTGAATTGGAATGTATCCATGAAGTCTGATGACATGCCTACCCAACTCGTCCATTTACTAGGGTCCTAACTGATATACCAGGATAATGCATCTCCCTTCAAGCTCCTCATGAAGAGTTTCATGCGGATTTTCTCGTCTCTTCCAACCCCCACTAACTTGTCTCAATAGGTCCTTAGGTGAATGTTGGGATCTCCGGATGCATCAAACATTTCGAACTTGGGAAGTTTGTACCCCTCCAGAACTTCAACATCTGGCCGAATTCATAAGTCTTCATAGTTCAGCCCTTTCATGCCTTTGCTACCTTCGACGCCCTGGACCCAACTAGTTAACTTCTTGAGCTTAACTGCTAAATTCCTGATGAGGGAGTCATTGTCATCAGACTAAGGTGGTTGGGTGTAGTGAGGTATAGTATCCACAAAGATAGAAGTGTTATGGAGGTGGTTGTTTGTGGTGTTTGGTGGCTCGGGAATGAGTAATGGAGCATTGTTGCATGTGTAGTAGGTTTGAGCGTGGGTAGGTTGTATTTGTGGTTGCAGGGTATTTTGTGCGGGGATTTGGGTGTTGACATCAGGAGTAGGCTTTCCAAGTTTCGAACTTGGTCCAATTTTTCCTGGAATTTCAGCAATTTCTGCTTCAGATGAGCAAGAGTTCCCTTAGCAATTGGGGTACCCAAAGAAGTTTCCTCCCTTTCAATCTCCTTTCTAGCACTTGTGTTTTCCATTCTTCCTTTGCTCTTGTTCCCGACGGGACTCGGAGGAGGAAGAGGAGGAGGGCCCTTTGATCTTGTAAAATATGTTGATGGTGCCGGAATGCACGAACGAACCTTTGGGGAGGGGAATAAAAATAAAAGAAAAAACAAAAAAAGTAACAAGTTAGTGCCGGTTCTGAGGAAAAATGTTGCAGTATTTAAACACATTGTGCAAGAATATAAATTGCATCCTAATTTTGGTGCCTCGTTGTACCCGAGGTAGGCCTAGTGACAAATAGTTTTTGGAGAACTTATAATGCCAAATGCCTCATTTTATTAATAAAAATAAGACGAATCCAAAATGACTCTAAATAACAGAAAATAAAATGTCACTATTAGTCATTGGCCTTATTACATTATTAAAGCAAAATAGAGAATTCCTAACTATTTGGTCCTAGAAGAACCTTCCCCTGATTGAATGTTCTCGTTGATCAAATCCTCCAGTTCGCGTAGATTCTCTAGTAGAGATACTTTTGCCAGGTTCTCTCCTTTGTTACCCTCGGCATTCTGGCAGTCGGTGACTCTCTTTCTCACTTTTCCCTCTAATTCCAGCAGACTGTATTCCAAATACTCTAGCTTTTTGCTAGACTTGGTGACCCTCTCTTTCCATTTATTTATTTGGTCACTTGATAGGAGATTTCTCCACCGGGTCAGCAAAAGTGATGGTATATTGACCATACCGAAGTCGGGGACATTGTTCTTATTTTATGCAAAACAAAAAGATTAGACCCTACCCCCGCCGAACTCGACTATTTAAATTAACAATTAGCATAGAAAAGCACTTAAGTTCTCCAAATAAATGCACAGAACATGAAGGTTTCCATTTGGGTTTCAAGGAAATCCGGTGGACTTTGACAAGGATATCTTAATAAGTCTTTATATGGACAACATAACTGACTCGGCTAGTTTTGACTATGATGCATGTACAGTTTAACGGATTAAGGTTTCTATTTTGAAGTTCTAGACTGTACCCTTGAGCGGACAATACAAGAGGGAAAAGCACGGAAACGTCGACTACACCATTGATCGACTGGTTTTACCGCAAATACGCCTTTACCAAATTTAGAGGGTGATAGTATTGGAAGTGCGCAATGACTCATTATAAGCGTTGCTATAGTATTTGTTTTGGCACGAGTGGAGTATGATGTTGAAGATGCAATTTACAAGAATAAAGCAATTTGAAATGTATTTTCACGTACATAAAATGAATGATTACAATAAATGCTCGAAATTACAATGGTATTGAAATAATAAAGCAATAAAGGAAAGTTGTTAAAGGAAAGGAAAGAAATTAAGATCCAAGTTAGTTTTCCTTATGAAATAAATAAAAGGCAAGAAATAAAGGCAATAAAGTTACAAATAGCATGTAATGGTAAAAGCCTAAAAATATCCCCAGCAGAGTCGCCATGTTGTCGACGCCCACTTTTTCTAAAGCAAAATCGGGTTTACGACATTTGGGAGGACAACTCTTTTCCCACTTTGGGAATTGGGTTTTTGAGAGTTTGGAGAGTCACCACCTAATGATTATAGTTGCATTAGGATACCTTTTTTTTAGAGAAAAGATTAAAGATGAAAATCAGAGTTCGGGTAAGGGCTTGAAATTATCTCGAGGGGAAGGTGTTAGACATCCCTCAAGATCCACTAGTGTGGTTCCCTGCCATGCTACAATTGTGACTTTGAATGCAAACAAACAAGTGTACAAGCAAGGATTGCAAATACGAGAAACTATTACAAATAAGAAGCACAAAAGAGTTTAAAAATTCTGAAATTTGGAAGGAAATAGTTTTTGTGATTAAAGCGGAGATACGCAAGTAAAGGAAAGGAGTTAAATAATTGGTGCAAGTAACTTGAAAGAAGTACAAGAAACGGAAGTTGAAGATTGGACAGCTTTTAAAATTCTGAAAATTATTAAACTAATAAAGAGGGAAGAAGGTCCTAGGTATATACATTAAATGGATCGTTCACACAACACCGGCACCTGATTTTACGCATAGTGTTATCGTTTAATCATCATCTCCATGTCTACCCTTCCCACACTATTAAGGTATTGGAGCACGGAATGGTATCATTTGACTATTGCATGCTATCACTCATCCCAAACTATTAGTCCCGGGGCATTAGGACTTCTAATCCTAAAAGGGGAAGAAAGGGATGGGGCCTTTATGGAGTTTAAAGGACAAAATTCAAATCGAAATTCAAAAACAAGTAACAAGTAGAGGGAATGAACAAACAAACAGGTAAGGCTCACATAAATCCCATAAATCAGATAACATGAAGTTTAGCATGCCTTTGCACATACTGGTTTGGTCCATAAAAATAAAAATTAAGCAGCGAGCGAACTGGTTCAATACATATGTTTAGACAGGCAGCCCGCATTAGGCAACTTGGATCCAATTTGTCAGAACTTAAGATATTTTAAGCGAGTGATTTAGAAAATACTGGTTTTAGAAAAGTAGTCTAATGCCTAAAAGTACAGACTGCAGTCAGTTTAAAAATAAGTTCTAAAAGAATCATGAGTACAAACCATAGAAAGAGTTCCATAGTCAGAAATACTTAAGGAAAGAGTAAGTTGCACGACTGTTTAAAGACAATTCCAGGAAGATCAAAACTTAGTTGGAAAATGTTTAGGAAATTTTTAGAAAGAAACCATTTCAGAAGACGGGTAAATTTGAAGAATATACTTATTCAAAACAGTTTTTGTCAAAAGATTAAGGCTGAAAACATTAAGGCGTTAAGGACCAGTTAACAGATTGTTATTACATAAGAAGAATCGGACAAGTTTTTTGTGAAATCCAATAGGCATGATATCTATATTTGATTTTAAAAGTCTGTTAAAACTGGTAAGAAGAGGTCATTATTCAATTATCCTACAGTTTGCCTAACGTCTGTGCATTCCCTATAGGCATGATTCTATTCATGAACGTTAAGGTCCTATAGGCAGGATCTCTAGTGACTTGCAATATGACTAAACATTAAACCTTGTAGGCAGAATTTCTAGATGACTTATATCATAATTAAACGTTAAACCCTATAGGCATAGTATCTAGGTGACTTGAATCTGAAACATCAAACCATCTTATGTGCAGTATTTCTAGTAAGAAAATTTAAAGTCCTAAAGTCATGACATCTACCCTTTATTGATGCAAGAAAGTAAAACCCCTCCCACACCTTTTTACTAGATTCCCCGAGTTCTATACAAGTTATTGCAACCCAATGAATCAACTGAAATAATAAAAATACATCAAAAACTAACAGCTAGATCCAAGCAGCCTAATTCAATCTTAATGTCCAATATTATGTATTTAACCAACTCCGGGGTCCAGATCTCCAAAGCCTTCTCATTGTCCAGGGTGTTTCAAAGTTCCAAGGGATCTCAGGGATTCCAGGCATTGCTTAAACCCAGGATGCCATTATGAATAGAGTGGTGCAGTGTAGAATAGCCAGCCCTCAGGCATCCCAGTTCAGAGGGAGCTCAAGGGTCTTAAAGTGTCACGACCCTAGTTCACCAATCGTGAGCCTGTCATGACGGCACCCATCCCCCGCGACTAGGTAAGTCTAACACGATGTGGAATATACAAGTTTATGAACATTAAATAAGAAATAGCGGAAAATGATATATAAAAAAAAGAATGTAATCAGTGCCGCTTGGCAAATACACCCGTCAACCACACTATATAACATACCACCAAGACCCGGAATCCCACGGGTTACACAGACTAAAAAGGGAAAATACAACTGTGGCTCTATACATCAAGAGTATCTAAAAACAACAAAATGAGGGAAAAATATCTACTATCACTATCAGAATAGAAAGAGAGCCTCCGGATCCGCGGACATAGCAGATCATACCTCGAGGTCTCCGAATGTGCTACCGAATCACCTAAGCTGAGCCTGTACTGATGTACATGGATCTGCACAACAAAAGTGTGCAAAAGAGTAGCATGAGTACACCACGGCGGTACTGAGTAAGTGCCAAGCCTAACCTCAATGGAGTAGTGACGAGGAAGGTCAGGGGCCTACCGAGAGAATGATAACGTAATAATCAAACAGTAGTAAGCAGGAATATGTGAGAAATAAATCTGAAATAACAACAATAAGGTAAATACTACAATTGACTACGATTAGCTAACTACAAGTAACTAACACAACATAAACTCAAACCAACAAGTCCAGGACCTGTGGGAATTGAACCCACAGTCCCACTCTATAATCAACAATCTAGGGGCTACAGAAATTTAACCCGCAGTCCCAATAACAGTATCTTTGGGTCTCCGGGAATCGAACCCGCAGCCCGTGTCTCAATACCTCAGGGTGTATCTCAATGATCTCAGGATCTCCAGGAATCGAACCCGCAGTCCGTATCTCAATAATATATCAATAAACTCCGGGTCTCCGGGAATCGAACCCGCAGCCCTTGGATCTCCACGAATCGAACCCGCAGTCCACAAACAATACCACTCCGAGTCTTTGGGAATCGAACCCACAGCCCTGGGATCTCCGGGAATCGAACCCGTAGTCCACCAACACAACAAATAAAGAAACGCACAGAGAAAGTATAATATGCTTAACTACAACTTCACCAAAAACTAGCCAACAATTATCAAGAAGTTCAAGTAAGACAATTAGGCAATTAGATATATAAATCCTATCTAATCATGCTTTTCCTAACGAATATCAGGTAAAAGCCGCAATTTAATCAACTAAGAACAGAAATATCACAAATTGGACAATTCAAGTAAAGTGAGTTACAACAACCAGCGCATGTACATGTGCGTCACCTCGCGTACAAGGCTTTTCAACTATCACATAATATCCTAGGGGTGAAGGTTCCCCCACACGAGGTTAGACAAGACACTTACCTCGACTCTGGTACAAAACCGCTAAGAGACAACTCTATTGCCGTGAATGTCGGCCTCCACAGGTGTGTAGTATCTAATAAAAATCAATAGAATTACATCAAAATAAGCCAATTGGGCATTACCCAATCGAAACAATTCAAAATACACCAAAAACCACAAGTTGCCAAAACCTGACTTTTGGAACGCTTCTCGAAAAATTACGAAAGTTATATATTCGGGTTCCTTATCTCAACACGAGTCCATACATATAAAATTTATCAAAATCGGACTCCGTTTGCCCATTCAAATCAATGATTCTCTATAATTAAGGCCTAGGGCTAAAACCCCCCATTAATTCTCCATTAACAGTGAAATACTCAAGGATTTCGTGATAAAATAACGAATTTAGGCCAAGAAACTTACCCTCGATGATTACCCGATGATATCCCAGCGATTTCCCGTCAATACCTTCTCTTAGGACCCAAAAATTGAAGGTTTTGTGTAAATGGGTCGCGGAATGAACTGTTCTGGTTTTAATATTTCTGACTGGAAGTTAAACCTTCGCGTTCGCGTTCGCGTTCGCGTCCTCCCTCACACGTATGCGATGCCTTGCTAAAAACGACCCTTCGCGAACGCGATGCCTTTCACGCATTCACGATGAAGAAATTCCCAGCCTCCAAATTTTGCACTACGTGAACGCGGCCATCCCATCGCAAACGCGATGCTTCTCAAAACAAACCTACGCGAATGTGACATCCCCCATCGTGAACGCGATACTCAATCAGCCGACCCTACGTGAACGCGGGCCTTGCCACGCGAACGCGAAGGCAAAAGGCCTATTGCACTGCTGCTGCATTTTCTGCAGATTCCTAAGGCTTCAAAATGTTCGAATGGTGGTCCGAATTCATCATGGGGCCCCCGGGGCCCCAATGAAAACCACCAACATACTCCAAAACTCGATACGAACTTGTTCCAATCATAAAAACATGTCCTTAAACACAGAAAACATCAAATTATAGCGGATTCAAGCCTAAATTTTTATCTAAACTTCCGAAATCAACATTCAATCAAAAACCTGACCAAACGACGTCTGAATGACCTGAAACTTTGCAGACATATCCAAAATCACATAATGAAGCTACAGAAATCGTCGGAATTCCATTCCGACCCCCAGATCAAAATCTCACCTATCGTTCGGATTCGCCAAAATTTCAAACTTCGGCATTTCAAGCCTAATTGAGCTACAGACCTCCAAAATACATTCCGAACACGCTCCCAACCCCAAAATCACCTAACGGAGCTAATGAAACCATCAGATTTCAATTCCGAGGTCGTCTTAACACTCGTTCCAAATACGGGCCATTTTCCAACTATAAAGCTCCCATTTAGGGACTAAGTGTCCAAAAAGCACTCCAAATTCCAGAACCGACCCTCCCGGCAAACCACAATAGCAGAAATGAACTTAGGGGAACAGTTAAATTAGGGATCGGGGCATAAATTTCTAAAACGACCTGCCGGGTCGTTACGTCTTCCCACACTTAAAGATCTGTTCGTCCTCGAACGAGCATAGAAAACATACCTCGAGTGGTGAAGAGATGAGGGTACTGGTTGCGCATATCCTGCTCGGTCTCGAAAGTCGCCTCCTCGACCGGCTGACCCCGCCACTGAACCTTTACTTAAGCGATGTTCTTTGTCCTTAGCTTCCTAACTTGCCTGTCTAGAATGGCCACTGGCTCCTCAACATAAGACAGATCCTCTTCTAGCTGAACAGAAGTGAAATCCAACACATGCGACGGGTCACCATGGTATCTCCGGAGCATAGAGACATGAAATACGGGGTGGACTCCGACTAGGCTGGGAGGTAAGGCCAACTCAAAAGCAACCTCCCCAACACACCTCAAAATCTCAAAAGGGCCAATAAATCTAGGACTCAGCTTCCCCTACTTCCCAAACCTCATAACGGCCTTAATGGGCGAGACCCGAAGCAGAACCCGCTCGCCAACCATAAAAGCCACATCGCGGACCTTCTTGTCTGCATAACTCTTCTGTCTAGACTGGGCTGCACGAAGTCTGTCCTGAATCACCTTGACCTTATCCATTGCATCCTAAACCATATCAGCACCTAGCAGTCTGGCCTCGCCCGGCTTGAAACAACCCACGGGAGACCTGCACCTCCTACCATATAGAGCCTCATACGGTGCCATCTGTATACTGGACTGGTAGTTGTTGTTATAAGCAAACTCCGCCAGTGGCAAGAAATGATCCCACGAGCCTCCAAACTCAATCACGCACGCACGGAGCATATCCTCCAAAATCTGAATAGTGCACTTGGACTGACCATCAGTCTGGGGGTTGAAACATTGTGCTCAGCTCCACCCGAGTTCCTAACTCCTGCTGTACGGCTCTCCAGAACCGTGAAGTGAACTGAGTGCCTCTGTCTGAAATGATGGAAACCGGAATACCATGCAGTCGAATTATCTCCCTGATGTAGATCTTCGCTAGTCGCTCCGATGAATAAGTAGTGGTCACCGATATGAAATGGGTGGACTTAGTCAGCTGATCCATAATAACCCAAATGGAATCAAACTTCCTAGCAGTCCATGGAAGCCAATACAAAGTCCATGGTGACGCGCTCCCATTTCCACTCTGGAATCTCAATCGGCTGCATCAATCCACCCAGATGTTGATGCTCATACTTCACCTGCTGGCAGTTGATGCATCTAGAAACATAATCAACTATATCCCTCTTCATCCGCCTCCACCAATAATGTTGTCTCAAGTCCTGATACATCTTTCCGGCACCCGGATGGATGGATTACCACGAGTTATGGGGCTCTGCTAGAATCAGCTCTCGAAGATCATCTACATTGGGCACACAAATATGCCCATGCATCCTCATAACTCCAGCATCCCCAATGGTAACATCTCGAGCATCACCACACCGAACTCTGTCCTGGAGGACAAGCAAATGAGAGTCATCGAACTGACGCTCCCTGATGTGGTCAAATAGAGAAGACCGAGAAACCACACAAGCCAGAACCTGGCTGGGCTCCAAAAGATCCAGTCTAACAAACTATCTGGCTAACACTTGAACATCTATCGCCATAGGCCTCTCCGAAGTTGGTAGATATTCCAAACTCCCCAAACTCTATGCCCGACGACTCAAGGCATCGGAAACTACATTAGCCTTGCCCGGATGATAGAGAATAGTAATGTCATAGTCCTTCAGTAGCTCCAACCATCTCCTCTGACGCATATTCAGGTCCTTCTACTTAAGCAAGTGCTGCAAGCTTCGGTGATCAGTGTAGATCTCACAAGGAACCCCATACAAGTAATGACGCCAAATCTTCAAGGCGTAAACAATGGCAGCTAGCTCCAGATCATGAACAGGGTAGTTCTTCTCATGTACCTTCAGCTGTCTGGACGCGTAGGCAATCACCCTACTGTCCTGCATCAATACTGCACCGAGTCCAACTCGTGAGGCATCACAATATACTGTGTATAGGACCCCGAACCTGTAGGCAACATCAAGATAGGAGCCGAAGTCAAAGTTGTCTTGAGCTTCTGAAAGCTCGCCTCACACTCATCTGTCCACTGAAAAGGGGCACCCTTTGGGTCAATCGGGTCATAGGTGATGCGATAGAAGAGAACCCCTCTATGAAACGACGGTAATAACCCACCAAACCAAGGAAATTGCGAATCTCAGTAGCTGGGGAGGGTCTGGGCCAACTCTGCACGGCCTCCACCTTCCTCGGATCCACTCGAATACCATCGCTCAACACCATGTGGCCTAGAAATGCCATTTAACTTAGCCAGAATTAACATTTAGAGAACTTGGCATATAGTTGTTTCTCCCTCAAAGTCTGAAGCACTATCCTCATATGCTACTCGTGCTCTTCCCGACCCCCGGGAATATACTAGAATGTCATCAATGAAAACAATCACAAACGAGTCCAGATATGGCCTGAACACATTGTGAATCAAATGCATAAAGGATGTTGGGGCATTGGTCAGCCAAAAAGACGTCACGAGGAACTCATAGTGACCATACCGAGTCCTGAAGACAGTCTTCGGGATATCTGGCTCCCAAATCTTCAGCTGATGATAACCAGAGTGCAAATCAATCTTAGAGAACACATGTGCGCCCTATAGTTGGTCAAACAAATCATCAATACGTGGCACAGGATACCGGTTCTTCATTGTAACTTTGTTCAACTGACGATAGTCAATACACACACGCATAGAACCGTCCTTTTTCTTCACAAATAACACAAAAGCACCCCAAGGCGAAACACTGGGTCGAATGAAACCCTTACCCAATAACTCATGTAACTGATCCTTCAACTCCTTCAACTCAGGAGGGGCCATACGGTATGGTGGAATAGAAATGGGCTGAGTGCCCGGCAACAAATCAATAGCAAAATCAATATCTCTGTTGAAAGGCATGCCCGGGAGATCAGCTGGAAATACATTAGCGAAATCACGTACCACTAGAACGGAATCAATAGAAGGAGTGTCAATCTAGATAAGCAGCACATCCCTTCTCAACCATACGCTGAGCTTTGAGAAAGGAAATAACACGGTTGGGGGTGTGATCTAGAGTACCACTCCACTCAATACGTGGAATGCCTGGCATAGCCAGCGTCACGGTCTTGGCGTGACAATCAAGAATAGCATAATGGGGCGACAACCAGTCCATGCCCAGAATAATATCAAAATCGACCATCCCGAGCAATAATATATCATCTCTGGTCTCAAAACCAAAATGGTAACCAAACACGACCGATACACACGGTCCACAGCCAAAGAATCTCCCACCGGAGTGGAAACATAAATGGGGGCACTCAAAGAATCCCGAGGCACACCCGGATGAGAAGCAAAATAAGAGGACACATATGAAAAAGTGGAACCAGGGTCGAATAGAACCGATGCCTCCCTGTGACTAACTAGAATAATACCTGTGATAACAGAATCAGATGCAACAGCTGCAACGCAATCAGGAATAGCATAAAATCTGGCCTGACCCCTCTCTCGAAGACGGCCTCTTGCACCCTGATCCTCGCCCCTGGCTGGCTGGGCAGGTGGAGTGGCACCTAAGGCTGGAATGATGGCCTGATGACTCTGTGAACCACGCTGAGGCTGCGAAGACTATGGAGGTGCTCCTCTCCTACGCCTGAGACACTTTCTAACCAGATGGCGAGTATCCCCGCACTCAAAATAAGCTCTGGAAGGAAGCGGCGGCTGTGACTGACCGGCCTCACCCCCACTAGTCTGGCCCCTGGAGGTACCCCGCGCAGGAGGCGCACTGGAAACTGGGGAGCATAATAAGGCTCCGGAGGTATTGGAAGAGCTGGAGTACTACCAGCTGCTGGCAATGCTGAATGAACTGGATGACCAAAATAACTCCTGCCAAAATGACCGGCTGCTGAAGTGAGGGCACCAGAGAAATGGCCCGACTCACGAGACCTCTTGGCCTCCCTCTCTCCCCATTCTCTAGGGAGCATACTCTCGATCCTCCTGGCAATGCTCACCGCCTGCTGATAAGGTATATCCGTCTCCAACTCTCTGGCCATGCTGGACCGGATCGGTGGGATAAGGTCCACAATAAATCTCTGTACTCTCTCCCGGACCATGGCTACCAAAGCTGGTGCATGCCTGGCTAGACGGGTAAAACTAATAGCATATTCTGATATTGACATGGAGCCATGTCGCAACCACTCAAACTCTGATCGCCAAGAATCCCTAAGGCTCTGGGCAACAAACTTCCTCAAAAACAGATCGAAAAACTGCGCCAAGGTCAATGAAGCTGATAAGCGGTCCCACGAAGCTGAAAAGCAATGAAGGAAACCCTGCTGGTCTCCACTATCCCTGTGGTATAAAGAATACGAAGACACTCCTCCAGAAAACCCAATGCATCATCATTAGCCAAACCACTGAACACCGGAGGATCATATTTCTTGAACCTCTCCAATCTACGTTGCTCGTCCGCGGAGGTAGCTGGCCCACCTCTGGGCTGTGCTGGGGCGGAAAGAGGCATACCAATAATCTCTGGAACCTGTCCCACTAGCAATCGCTGCTTAGGTGTAGCAGCTGCGGGAGTCTGGGCCCCTCCCTCGGCCTAAGATGTAGCTGCAGTGAGAGGAAGCAACCCTGCCCGAGCTAAAGTAGTATACATGCTCATGAACTGGGCCAGGGTCTCCTGGAGTGCTGGAGTAGTAGCAGCTGTAGCGGTGTACCAGGTGCCTGCGCTCCAACCTGATACACCGGTGGCAGCTTGGCGGCAGTGCGCACGGGTGATGTGGCTGCACCTCGGGCGCATCCTCGTCCTCTACCACGGCCCCGGCCTCTAGCGGCGGCAGCAAGGGGTGCGTGCGCCTGATCCTCACGGGTAGCACGTGTCCTCACCATCTGTGAGAGAATAGAAAACAGAAATTTAGATTTGGTGCGAAAAATATAGCACGACAAGGAATCCAAAAGAAATGAAGGGTTTCCTAAACAGTTACATAGCCTCCCATAGATAAATACAGACGTCTCCGTATCGATCAATGAGACTCTAAGTAACCGGTCTGTGTCCCATGACTCCTATGAACCTAGAGCTCTGATATCAACTTGTCACGACCCTAGTTCACCAATCGTGAACCTATCATGGCGGCACCCAGTCCCCGTGACTAGGTATGTCTAACACGATGCGAAATATACAAGTTTATGAACATTAAATAAGAAATAGCGGAAAACGATATTAAAAAAAGAATGTAATCAGTGCCGCTTGGCACATACACCCGTCAACCACACTATATAAAATACCACCAAGACCCGGAATCCCACGGGTAACACAGACAAAAAAGGGAAAATACAACTGTGGCTCTATACATCAAGAGTATCTAAAAACAACAAAATGAGGGAAAATAGCTAGTATCACTATCAGAATAGAAGGAGGGCCTCTAGATCCGCAGACGTAGCAGATCATACCTCGAGGTCTCCGAATGTGCTGCTGAATCACCTAAGCTGAGCCTGTCCTGATTAACCTGGATCTACATAACAAAAGTGTGCAGAAGAAGAGCATGAGTACACCACGGCGGTACTCAGTAAATGCCAAGCCTAACCTCGATGGAGTAGTGACGAGGAAGGTTAGGGCCCTACCGAGAGAATGATAACATAATAATCAAACAGTAGTAAGCAGGAACATGTGAGAAATAAAACTGAAATAACAACAATAAGGTAAATACTACAACCGACTACGATTAGCTAACTACAAATAACTAACACAACATAAACTCAAACCAGCAAGTCCAGGACCTGTAGGAACTGAACCCACAGTCCCACTCTATAATCAATAATCCAGGGGCTACGGGAAATTTAAACCACAGTCCCAATAGCAGTATCTCTGGGTCTCCGAGAATCGAACCCGCAGCCCATGTCTCAATACCTCAGGATGTATCTCAATGATCTCGGGATCTACGGGAATCGAACCCGCAGTCCATATCTCAATAATATATCAATAACTCCGGGTCTCCGGGAATCGAACCCGCAGCCCTTGGATTTCAGGGAATAAAACCCGCAGTCCACAAACAATACCACTCCGAGTCTCTGGGAATCGAACCCACAGCCTTGGGATCTCCGGGAATCGAACCTGTAGTCCACCAACACAACAAATAAAGAAACGCACAGAGAAAATATAATATGCTTAACTACAACTTCACCAAAAACTAGCCAACAATTATCGAGAAGTTCAAGTAAGACAATTAGGCAATTAGACAGATAAATCCTATCTAATCATGCTTTTCCTAACGAATATCAGGTAAAAGTCGCAATTAAATCAACTAAGAACAGAAATATCACAAATTGGACAATTCAAGTAAAGTGAGTTACAACAACCAGCGCATGTACATGCCCGTCACCTCACGTACAAGGCTTTTCAACTATCACATGATATCCTAGGGGTGAAGGTTCCCCCACACGAGGTTAGACAAGCCACTTACCTCGACTCCGGTACAAAACTGCTAAGAGATAACTCTCTTGCCGCAAATATCGGCCTCCATAGGTGTAGTATCCGATAAAAATCAATAGAATTACATCAAAATAGGCCAATTGGGCATTACCCAATCGAAACAATTCAAAATACACCAAAAACCACAAGTTGCCAAAACCCGACTTTCGGTACACTTCTCGAAAAATTACGAAAGTTATATATTTGGGTTCCTTATCTCAACACGAGTCCATGCATATAAAATGTATCAAAATCGGACTCCGTTTGCCCATTCAAATCAATGACTCTCTATAATTTAGGCCTAGGGCTAAAACCCCCCATTAATCCTCCATTTACAGTGAAATACTCAAGGATTTCGTGATAAAATAACGAATTTAGGCCAAGAAACTTACCCTCGATGATTACCCGATGATATCCCAGCGATTTCCTGTCAATACCTTCTCTTAGGACTCAAAAATGGAGGTTTTGTGTAAATGGGTCGCGGAATGAACTATTCTGCTTTTAATATTTCTGACTGGAAGTTAAACCTCCGTGTTCGCCGTCCTCCCTCACGCATCCATGATGCCTTGCCAAAAATGACCCTTCGCGAACGCGACGCCTTTCACGCATTCGCGATAAAGATATTCCCAGCATCCAAAATTTGCATCGCGAAAGCGATGCTTCTCAAAACAAACCTACGCGACGTCCCCCATCGCGAATGCGATACTCAATCAGCCGACCCTATGCGAACGCGGGCCCTATCACACGAACGCGAAGGAAAAAGGCCTGCTGCACTGCTGCTGCATTTTTTGCAGATTCCTAAGGCTTTAAAATGTCCGAATGGTGGTCCAATTCATCCCAGGGCCCCAGGGACCCCAACAAAAACCACGAACATACTCCAAAACATGATACGAACTTGTTCCAATCATAAAAACATGTCCTTAAACACAGAAAATATCGAATTATAGCGGATTCAAGCCTAAGTTTTCATCTAAACTTCTGAAATCAACATTCAATCAAAAACCCAACCAACCGACGTCCAAATGACCTGAAAATTTACAGACATATCCAAAATCACATAACGAAGCTACAGAAATTGTCGAAATTCCATTCCGACCCCCGGATCAAAATCTCACCTATCGTTTTGATTCGCCAAAAATTTCAAACTTCGGCATTTCAAGCCTAATTGAGCTACAGACCTCCAAAATACATTCTGAACCCGCTCCCAACCCCGAAATCACCTAACGGAGCTAATGGAACCATCGGATTTCCATTTCGAGGTCGTCTTAACACTATTTCGAATACGGGCCATTTTCCAACTATAAAGCTCTCATTTAGGGACTAAGTGTCCCAAAGCACTCCAAATTCCTGAACCGGCCCTCTCGGCAAACCACAATAGCAAAAATGAACTTAGGGGAACAGATAAATTATGGATCGGGGCATAAATTTCTAAAATGACCGGCCGGGTCATTACACAAAGCATGGCTTGCAGGAGAGGGGCAGAGCTTATAGCTAGGAGTAAGTGGAAAGTGAAAGGGGAGTTAGAAGGCCATGACAGGTGGTGGTCATACCTAGCCATAAGTAGGCTGGCACACCCCTGACCACTTGTTTAGATGATAAGTTAGGAGCAGACCTTTTGAAGGTGAGACGGAGGTCTGGATAGTGATTAGGGCGCTATCAGACATAAGTCAAGGCTCAAACACATAATGGGGAGAATGGGGAAGTGGAAATTGGTTGAGTTAAGGAGTTCGAAAAACCCAGTTCAGGGTCATAGACAGCAATATTGGGGTGCTACTATGCCCTGAACAATAAACTCACATACAAAGGGGTAAGGGAATTCATAAGGCATCATATTCATAACAAATAAGCAACTGCATAGATTATTTTAATACTGGATTGTAAAGGAAAATGGAGACACGTTATAATATGCTAGAAAACAAGTGGACAGAATTAAACACATTATTCTAGGGGCGTATAAACTAATTGAAACATATCGGAATAGAAGTAAAGAATGCAAAAGAAAATGAGCAAAGTCCATAGCAGTGCAAGTATCAGAAAGAGAGAATTTAAGTGAAAGTGAATTGTGAACTCAGATGGTATTCTGTGTTTGTGTGTCAAAGTGTAGAAGGGCAGCCTTCTTTATAGTTTAGAGAAGCAAAAAAGAAAGGTAAGAAACCTTTTAAAAATCAGTCTCAAATATTCTCCCTTTAGTCGAGGGATTTAATTTCAAATGGAAAAGTGTAAACAAGGAAAGGGAATTTTGAATAAAATCCTTCACAGTAGCATAAGAAGGGAAAATACACGAGGTATATTTAAGGAAAGGTTTCAATAGTACTTGTTTTGTAAAGAGAAAGAAAAAGGAATTAATCAGACAATTAACAAAGTCAAAGTACCAAGTTTTAAATTGAATGAACCAAACCAGAAATAGGTAAAGAGGGCTTGTCCGAAGAAAATTAGTGGCAATCAATCAAGACCCTATCAAAGGGATCCAATATCAATCCAGAAATCACAAAAACCTTGAAAGAGGAATTTCTCTCATATAAAGCAAACAATTCAAATAGAAGAGTCTAACATTGAAGTGTTTAGAATCATAAACAAAAGCATACGAGTTCAGCCAAAGATTCATAGGGAGTCTGAAGGTACAGGGTCCCCCAAGTGGAACCATAATTCAATTTACCAAGAAAACCCCCAAATTCTAGGGTTTCCCCATCGAATCAAACATAGAAATGAGAAGGCAAGTGAACAGACTCGAGGAGTCTCCTGAGAATCAGGCAAATACAATAGCAAGCTTGAAACAATCAAAGAAAGTAAACCACTTTAAGGCATGAAGGACATGTTTAGAAAATTTCAGAACTTAAGAAAGGATGCAGGTTTAAACAGAATCATATGAAACATGCTTAACATGAACATGAACATAGTTCAGAAAGGTAAAACGTCAAGAAACACAATAGTAAATATGCATGGTAGAAGAGTGAGAAAAACAGACTAATCATGTGAGCATACATATAAAAGTAGAAAGATAATACATGCATAATAGAGGAGGAAAACATACAAGCATAATACAGACAAACATCTAAAAGAAAAAGAACAACAAGAAATCAAAAGACTTTCAGAAACCCTAATTTGAAAAACCAACAATTTTCAAAATGAAATTTGGGGAAAACCCTCAAAACGTCAAATAAAGCATTGGTTCAACACACATCTAGGCAAATAAACGAAGAAAGAACTTCGAATAGTTTAGGGTTTCTGAGAAACCCAAGAAATGAGAAGGCTTGCAAAGGGTCTGGTCTCGAACAGATCTGAGCTATAGCTAGGCTCTTAAAACTCGAACACACGTCGAAGAGGCCATAGAACCACAGATCCGTGGAGGATCTGCTCGAACATCATCGAGATCGGAATAGCTCTAATGACCAAGGCTTGAGGTAAAAGAAGGTGAGCACAGGACATCCAAGGCCTGAGAAGCCATGGACTCCAGAAAAATTGGTCGGAAAAGACGAGGGAGGCGATTAAGGTTTCGAGTGCTAGGGAGCATTTGAGAGAAGGAGAGAGTTTGGGAGAGGCTGTCTGAGAGAAATGAGGTTTAGGGTTATGTCATTTGGAATTAAAAAGGAAATGGTTATTTGCGGTCGTTGATCAAAAGGATCAACGGACTGGATTAATTGGGATCCCGGGCGGGTTTAGTTTAATGGGTCAAGGGTTGGGCTAAAATGAAATTGGGCTAGCCCAATTGGGTATTAGGATTGGGGCCAATTGGGTTTAAGATTAAAATGAAATTGAGGTTAGAATTGAAATGAAATGTGGCCAAAAATGAAATAGCCAATTTTCCCCTGTTATTTTTATAAAAATAGTAAAAATGATTTTAAAAGAATATTGAAGATGTTGAACCAATTAATAGTACATACGTATTAATTAAAAAAATATTAGAACTAATTTTTAATTATAAAACACTATTAATCGTAAAATATGTTATAATTGCATTTATATGTAATTAGCTTTAAAATTACTAAGCAATTTTGTGAAAATGTACAAAAATGATCTTAAGCATATTTTGGTGTAAATATGAGAATAAAATAGGTTATTCACCAAAAAATGATAATTTTGGGAATAATCATTGGATTTTGTACTATTAAAAAATAAAAATTAGTTTTAAAAACTCTTTAAAAAATTGGGAATAATACTAAAATACTTGGGCATGCTTATATATGCATGTATATGTCATTTGAAAGTATTTTTGATATATATAAAATACTTAGTGAAAAATTGGGTATCAACGTCAGGAATGGGACCCGAAGAGCGTTCTATATCTTTAATCAGAGGGTTTCCAGGAACGTAGGTTCATTCCTTTTGACCCACTTCTTCAACTGCTAGGTCGAGATGTTCTCAACAGCCATCTTCGTAGGCATGCACAGGATAATGCAGGGCTTGGCTCTATTGGTTCCCATCATTAGTAGCATGTCTGGAAATGGAGGTATGTTGTTGGTTTGCCTTAGAAATTCCAACCCAACTATCAACTTGAAGTCAACTATGATTACCACTGGCATATTGAATTTTCCTTCGTAAAGGCCAAGCTTCACTGGTACTTCTTTGGTTATTCCACCCACTGGCTGGGGAGGTGAGTTGATAGCCTTGACACTACCTCTACCTTTCCATACAATGAAACCAAGGTGCTCCACCTGAGTTGAGGTTAAGTAGTTATGGGTAGCACCTATTTCTATCATAGCCCGAATGGGCTTGCCATTCACCTTCATTTCAACAAACATTTAGGTCCTCTTTTATTTAAGAGGAGTCTCCTCATTCGCCTTCTTCTTTCCTTTCTTAGTGAATGGACATGGGTCCTTCTTCCTACGGATAACAGTATTGGTCTCCACTAATGCCTCATAAATGGAGCCAAAATTGCATTGAAGGCACCTACTGGTTCAGTTTGGTCTGCATCGTCTGATTTGTTATCAGTACCATCATCAATAGCCTAATGGGCATTCATCCATGTGGGAACTCATTGTTCCAATGTGGTCCGCCAAAGGACGGCATCCTGAAGGAAGTTTTCTCCCCTTGTCATTGTTGTTTGACACAGCATTGTTGCTTCCTGAGGGAGGATCCTTATATTTGGTTGAGCTCAAATCTCCCCCACTTCTGCTAGGGCCACCATTTTTAGGTTGGCCCCTTTTGAATCCCTCTCGGGCAGGCATCTGAGGCCTATTCTTTTGAGCTTCCATTTGATAGTCCCCAAGGCATTCAGCTGGTTAGATCACCTTGGGAAGGGTATCTACCCTTTTTATTTGTATCTCGACACGATCATAAGGTTTTAACCCTTCCAGGAAGGTGAAAAACTTGTCTTTGTTCCCATATCGCGTATGTTGAGCATTAGCGTGGAGAATTCTCATTCGTAGTCCCGCACTGATTTGGTCTGACGGAGCCCCTATAGCTTTCTCCTTGCATTGTATGCAACATTTTTAGGGAAGAATCGTAGGCGTATGGCTGTCTTCAATTCTGCACATGTCTCGAGATCATCTTCACCGGCCCTGATGGCTTTGTACTTCACCCGCCACAAGAGTTTAGCATCACCCTGAAGATACCTGGCAGTAGTTGCTACCTTCTTAGCTTCCTCCAGGCGCCCAATAGCATCGAAATATTTTTTGACATCAAAGATGAAGTTCTCCACTTCTTTGGCATTCCTAGCTCCACTATATGGCTTTGGCTCAGGGATTTTCAATTTTTGTGTCGCGGAAGCAGGGTTCACAGTGCCCCCGATTTTGTTTCCACCTCCTCGAAGTAGGCCCTGCTTGACAATATTGAGTTGGTTTGTCAGTTTTTCAATTGTTTGTTTCATGGAAGTCACCCTATCTGCCTCTTGTTCCCTATAGGCTAAATCCTCAGTGAGCTCTTATTGGAGTCCCTCAAATTTCCCCAAAAATTTGGTTGCTCTATGGCTACCATCTACTGGCTCCCTCAAAGTCACAATTGATGTTTTCTATGTCAACTTAGGCCTGGAGCACTCTACGGTCCAGGTCATCTAACCATTGCACTATGCTTGTTCTTAGTTTAGGCACTGTATACACGATAGGTCGTAATACCTTAACTATCTCTTCAAGGGCCGTAATATGGTCCCCATGATTCACCACGGCCAGAAATGGTGGTAATGTCAATGCGTTCCCACGTCCGATGTCGATCCTAGGCTCTGATACCAACTATTACACGATATCTTCCTGAGATTCATTGGAAGGGCAACGTAAGGCTAAGGAACTGATGTAAGTGCAGTTACTGTTCACCAACTGAGGTCCTATCAGTACACTAGATAAGATTATCAGTATCATACCGGAAAACCAAAATGTCAAGAATAATTAATAGAACGGCAATGAGAATTGAGAATTAAAGAAAGCTTGATTCCATCAATGAAAGATATTACAGAAAAGGAATACGGTGTCGAGGGGGAGAGACACCAGTACAAAGAGTTATTTTCTTGCTAGAAAGTTTTGATTGCTTGATCCCCCCTAATAATACTTAAAAAATAATCCAAAGCTACAAGACTAGACTTGACTTGACTAAGCTAGAGAAATATAATGAAAGTACATGAAATAAAACTATTCTATATTTACAATGAAAATGACTTAGTTTTCTATAAGGCAACAGCAGGTCTGTTGTCAGCAGCAATGTCTTTGGCATCACAGTTTACACGTGCGGTGTTGTATGCATGTGGAATGTTATCTGCGCTACGGTGTTGTCTGCACGCACGGCATTGTCTACGCGCATGGCACTATTGTCATCTGCCTGCGGCTTGGAAATAGTGAGGGATATCGGTGGGGCAATATTGGCACCTGCGCGCTTGTCACTTGCGCAGCCAAGACCACGGGGTCGTTCGTGGCGCTAGGCATTGGGAGGCTTGCTATGATGCCATGGGGCGCGCCCAAGGGGTTATGGGGTATGACCGGAAAGCCTCCCATGACAATTATTGTGATTGTCGGCTTGCCTAGTTTTGCAATAGGCGCCATCATGACATGTAAATTTTGGGTTGTGATAGTTTCTCTATTGGATATTGTCTCCAAGATATTGGATGTTGATTTGGAAAAGACTGTATTTAGTTTTTTACTAAACTAATCTATTTTATTTAATAACATTAAAAAAATCTTTAGATGTTTAAAATGTTAATCTATGCTTGTATAAAATACTAAAACTTCATCAATATAATTAATAATAAATCTTGAAAAAGGATTTAAAATGACATTCATTATCCTTTGAAATTAAGAAGGGACATTTTTTAAACCAAATGACATTGCATTTTATTCATATTGTCCAAATGGTATAGTAGAAGCAGTTTTATACCGAGCTTTGGGATCTATTTGAATTTTCCAAAATCTTGATTTTAAATTAAATTATAAAAAACTAGTTACAACATAAAGCTGCTGAAGTAAATCCTTTTTGTTCGGAATAGGATACCTAATCCAGCAGAGTGCTTTGTTCAAATATTTATAATTGTTGACTAATTGAGGTACACCTCATTCAATCTCTGAGTTATTATTGAAGTAAAAAGTAGCACAACTCCAAAGGGATTCGCTTGCAGATATGATGCGTCTATCAAGAAGCTCTTTGATATTTTTTTAAAAATGATACAATAAGTGGACAGCTTGTGATTCATCTGGATAGGACGAGCATTTTTATGGATGATTTTTTTATCAAATTCTGGTACATAAGAAACGTAACAACGTGTTTCTTGCAACTCAGGAAAGCTATAGGTAAATCAACACAAAGTTCTTCATGGATTTTGGTTTTTGAAGTTTTTATTTTGGATTGGAGAGAATAGTCTTGAAGTTGTTGTTGTAACCTATGGAATGCTACTTCTAACTTAAGAAAGTTCATCTATGCTTCTTTACTTTTTATGGTAGATAAGATCTTTGTAATCAGAGATCTATTGAAGTGAAGAAGAGTTGTACTTCCGACACATTCGATTAGAATCCTTTTGTTGGTTAAACAAAAGATATGATCTCCTCGATGAAGGGACTACAAATATAACTGGATTAATAAGGTATTTTACTAATACAAAAGAACTTGAGACTTACAAAGATGAAACTTTTAGAAAGGCTCTGTCTTAACATTGGAGAGTTTGAAGCTGACTCCTAATTTTTGTCATTAGCAGCTTTATGGCCTTCTTTGAATTTTTTTGAAGAATTTAGTTGGAATGAGTCTATCTTGTATGCAGTTGAGATATGCACCTATATTAAATAAGGAAACGATATCTAAGATAAAGTACTTACTAATAATTAGGGTAACTCTCATATGGAAATTTTGGAGAGGTGGTTGATAAATACTTCTTGATCAGCTGACTTGGTTTCAGTTTATTTGGTTCTTCATATTTGGTAGAGGGATTTTAGAGAACAAGATGATATAGTTGTGGTCTAGCCTTAGTGTTTTGAATTCCTCTTTTGAGAAGTGTTATCTCAAATTGAAGATCTTGGATAGTTATCTCTTTCGGTTTTTGAGAAGGATATCTAGAAAGAACTTCAATGATGTTGTATGTATTCACTATATGAGGATAATTGATGAAAATATTTGAGGAAGGGGTGAACGGCTTATCTAGGGTTTCTTTAAATTATTCTAGATTATACCACTTTTGATCTGAATCCTGGAGATTACTAATAATTTCGAGAAAAAAAATCATGTTCTTTAGAGAACATTGATTTTAGGTTGACTATTTTGTTCTTCTTGTTCTGATTGGCAAGAACATGAATCTATTTTATCGTCTTTGAATTGGTGTTCAAGTTCAACGTCAGCAATAGAAACCTCACTCTTTTTTAGCATGAGTTGTTCACTGTGATTGAGGATAGATTCATCTAAATCGAGATTTCTAGCCTTTCTAAAAAATTGTAGTATTTGGCAATATATCATGGTCTTTGGAACTTAAAACATTTTTCTTGGTTGTAATATGGGAAAGTTGATTCCTTATATTTGTTGGTAATAGATTTGGGTTTATCAAAGGAAGGTTTCCTAAATCTGGGTGAGGGTTTTGAGATATGTTTGGGTGCTTGTTGTTTAAGAGACTTCGTGCTACAGGCGGTAGATCTAATTGTTCACAGAAGCTACTTAAATCTATGCAATTTTGTACTCTACCTTTGGCTAATTGTATTGAGAACTTATCTTGGCGATAGATTTAGACAGTAACTTTTTGCATATGTCTTGTATGTTGGCCATATTATATTTGTTCATAAGGAACAATACCACCATTGCATAGGTTTTGGAGTTCTTCTTTGACTAATTCTCTGAGGGGTTTAGGTAGACTATCTAGGAACTTTTCTTTCCAATATGAGAGCTTACCATCTGGTCTTTCGTTGATTCCGGTGAAAAAATAATCATTATACCACCTAAACTTGGAAAGGGTTTTACATTTATAATTGTTATCAGAAGTGTTACACCCATTGTTTTTTAAGTATGCCATAAGTGAATTGATGAAAGCTCGAAATGAGATGTTACATCCCGAATTTTTGTATGTTAATGTTTTGTCGTAATTTCATCGATGTAAGTTCGGGAATGAGATTATATTGGGATAATAAGTATTACGCTATTTCAAACAAGTGATAAGTGAAGTCGTGAATGTGAGGGTAAGCAAATCGAAGAAGACGAATTTCGTCAAAGTTTAACAATTTGGGATAAAATACGGTCCGAGCTATAATACCTGATACTTATGGACTAGTACCATACAAGGTATCACATGACCATGATAGTAAGGTGTATAAAGTGTGTTAAAAGTGAGTAATATTTTAAGTAATTTGAGATAATTGGTTAATTATTATATTAAGTGGTAATATTAGAAACACTGTAAATTTTGAAAAACAATCAAGTAAATTGGACCATTACAAAGGTTGGTTTCTATCATTCCTAAGAGGGAATCATGAAAGTCTAGAAATCTAGAATCTCTAAGACAGGGGAGTAGAGAAGTGTCTAGACCTTCTTTGAATAGAGGCCTAGCTATAATTTGCACTAAACCAAAACGAAAATTGTATGTTTGCCTATATTTTTCTACTGACTAAGGGATTAAAAGACTAATTTCCTCATGATATGATTCAAAGGGAATGATTATCATTGGATAAGGGCCATTATGAAGACTTGTAAATGATGGACTGTGTATTTAATAGTTAAATCTGATCATTTTAAAGAAGTTGTTCTTTCGGATGACCCACAAGGTTATAAATAGTCATCTGCAAGCCAACTGAAAATTAACATATTCATCTTTTTCAGGAAAACTACTTATAATATAGATCCGGAAGGATCACACTACTATCATTAAAGGATATTCTTAAAAAATTATGATTTAAGAAAGATTTACAAAAGAAACTATATATATATATATATATATATATATATATATATATATATATATATATATATATATATATATATATATATATATATATATATATATATATATATATATATTTAATTATTTATTAATTACTAATTAACAGTTGTTATATAGATTAACTTAAAGACAAGAGGGGTTGCTCTGATGGTAAGCAACCCCCACTTCCAACCGAGAGGTTGTGAGTTCGAGTCTCCCCAAGAGCAAGGTGGGAAGTTCTTGGAGGGAAGGATGCCGGGGGTCTATTTGGAAACAGTCTCTCTATCCCAGGGTAGGGGTAAGGTCTGCGTACACACTACCCTCCCCAGACCCCACTAAGTGGGATTATACTGGGTTGTTGTTGTTGTTGTTGTTGTTGTAAGAGCAAGTTAAAAGCAAGAATGATAATTCTTACTTCCCCTCGTGACTTTGATACCAAGGGGATCAAATACGGACCCACAAAAAGATTAAGGAAAGAATAAAATAGAAGTAAGGACATAAAGCAAGTGGCGACAATATAATTAAACCTGCAGAAAATACAGTTAGAGTGCAACAATTAAGTTAAGTGATAGAACCGATCATATAAATGGGATGCAACAAAATAATTTAGGTGGCTTAGCTAACCATAATGCAAGGGTAATATATAAATATAAAATTAACTAAAAATTATTATTCAAGCTAAAAAATTGAATTACAAGTAAAAAAATAGTATATAATAATAGGCTAGAGGGATTATGCTCTAAACAGATTCTTCAGAGAGGAGAAGAGAAATTTAATAAGTAGTAGTGTAATGTATATATTACAAGTGATGAGGAAGGCTATTTATAGCCAAAAATTAAAAACAAGATAATATTTCTTAATGTCATGGATGATGTCCCTAAGAGTAAATGCTTGTTGATATCATAGATGATGTTAGCGATGTGATGTCAATATGTTATCATATTGATATAATGTGTGATTAGTTTCCTAGAAAGTCATACCTGGGTCTTCTTCTAATGATAATGATGCTTTTTCAGACGATGATGCTCAACATTGTTGAATTGTAATTTTTGTCTTCTGTTGTAGAATAATTTTTTTTAATTTGTTGGATAAAATCCAGCGTGTTGCTGAAGATGGCTAGTTATGCAGATGCAATACATTTTTTCTATAAAAATAAAATTTGGGTGGCATCTGTCAGAGCTAGATATTGTGAATTGCTAAAAATCATTTTTCTATTGCTGGGAAATAGGCCTCAGACGGATATCAATTTTTATACCACTTGCAGTGATCGTGGAGGGCTAACCACGGTAGTCCTTTGTGTCCTGATTTGTGGAAGAAAAATTTCTGGGAGTAGATCAACGGAATATAAAATCTATGAAAAAATTAGAGGAATATGCATATTTGTTTCTCAAGAGAAAAATTATAGCAAAATAGTCATATCCTTCTTTTATTGGTGAAGGGACTCCAACCTATAACCATAAGCAGGCCACCACATCTGCGTATATATATATATATATATATATATGGGAGGATGTTGAGAGAGAGATTCAGTAGTATACACGATCTTAAAGTATAGCGAGTAAATTATAAACTATTTTTTTATTGTACGAGGTATTTTAACCGTTTTTCCAATTTTAATTAATAAAATAATGGGAAGAGCTCCCCATTTTTCAATTTTATAGCACATATTTCAATTTACAACCAATTAGCCCAAAAATAATAGGCTAAGATTCAACATCCAACTCCAATAGGTTTTCAAAATTACCATTTAATTTTTAAAAAGGATTGCTCAAGCTTTTAAGTTAATTTTCGAATTAGTAATTGTGACTCAAATATTAGTTTACCAAACCAAATATATTTGGATGGTAAAAATTAGATTTTCAACAAGCTTAAATATGTGGGTTTAAATTTTAAATTTGATTTTGTGAAAAATTTGGAGTGGGTGTTATTTAGACTTGTTAGAAATAGTATAAGGAAGTTGTATATAAAATTTGGAGTCATTAAATGGAGATTTGGATTAGATTTAAACAGGAATTGCAGCTGAAAATCGTGGAAGAAGTTCGTTTACAGACGTTTGTATAAATGTGTATAAAAGTGTATAATAGTGTATTTACACACTCATATACACTATTATACAAGATTATACATAATTATACAAAAAACTGACTTCGTCTTCTTCTTTGCGTTTTTTCTGAAATTTAACTCAAATCTTGCTCAAATCTACTCCAAATCACTTCAAATTTAAACTTTGAACTCATTTTGATATTTTCAATCAATTGGAACAACACCCAATCCAAACAACTAAGAATTACAAGAAATTCTATTTTCTAAAGCAAATGTTTGAATGCCATTTAATGGTGGACTTCTACTCTTTAATTTTATACATTACAATCAGGTGATATGGGGGGAGAAGCAG